>SNQJ01S0104139.1:24517-42408 GCA_010110895.2 Picea sitchensis | reverse complement strand
AAGGCAAAGTATTACAACGAGTGCAAAGGGACCTAGTTCTGCAATACTACATGCTTAAAATATTTGTTGAATATTGTTAAACCCTAGCTAACAAGGAAATGGCTATGAAATTGTGTTAAATTACATTTTATATGCATATGGTGGAAATTTTGGTGGCACACTTGGCAAGGTGATAATGCAATGTTTATGCATTAGTTAATGGGATCAGTAGCTGATATACATTTGTTATGAACCTCGGTGGCTCATGGAAGTAATGGCTTCACAATTTTATATAGTCCATATGTATGGTGATTATGCTATGCTTCAGGTTGATGTTGATCACGCTATTAGTGATGATTCTATACATGATCTCTTAGGTTGTATAGTGTTCGAGTGATTTATTTGAGTTATATTGGGAATATGAATATGGGTGGCGCATTTGAAAAAGTAATAATGTGAATGGTTGAATTTTTATATCGAACTTGCATTATGCTATGGTTTAAATGTGTTGATATTTTCGATGCATGGGTTGATTAATGGTTTTAATGGGGGCCTCATTGGCATGTACTGTTGAGTAAATGGGATGTGGGTGGAGGTGGCGTGCATTTATTGCATGTCACCTTTACCCTTACAATTGGCCACCACCCTAGTCGGACTATTGTTTGATCTTGTTGTTGTGTTCATGCTCCGTATTTTTTACAGGGTAAAACCGCTCGGCCACCTCTCGTCTTAAGGATTTTGATTAACAAGTATGTCTCTTTTGGCAATTCTTAACTTCACTCTGGTTATGAAATGATTTTAGCTCAACTGTGTGGGTTTTTGTTTTTCCTGAGTGCTGCAACTGTGTGGAATTTTGGTTTTGAAAGGAAAATGGATGGTTCTGTCATGATAGTTTTAAGTTCATCGAAGTTGTTAGGCTTCCTGGGTGATGGTTCTTTGTTACCACTGTGTTTTGGTTGAAGGGTTTTGTTTAAGTCATGGATGGATGGTTTCCTTCATGATTCTTGGGTTTAACTAGAGCCTTATTTTCCTGTTTCATCCCTGCCAAGGAACTATCTCCCATTCACAAGAAAATCATCGTCCTCCTTGCGTGTACACCTTTGGCCTCGAAGTTTCACTGCAATTAGTTTCGTTCCTCATGTGAAGACTACCATGCAAACCCCTAACCCTCTAGACTGGAGTTGCATAGGAATACTATTGAGTCTTCCAAGTTGTTTCTAGTTATTGTGGTTTATTACTTTGAATACAGGCTTGTCTGTTGGTCATATAGCATTTGTGTTGGTATGGCTTTTCGTCACTTCCTCTATGATAATAGCGTGAACGTTACATTGCCAATTTTCACTTCTAAAGTTCACAGTCACCCATTTGATGAAAAATAAATCAGTTGGTTTTAATGGAATGGCCTCTACCCATTTCGATTGCATGCGTGGGTATACACAGCTACCACGGCTTGTTCGGTTGATTGATTTTTTTGCCTCATTGGCGAATTGTTGGTTGATGTACAGTCACTAGTTTTTCACTTATGGTGATTCGGTTGATGGCTGACATTGGTCACTAATGATTAGGGTTTCTCACACAGGTCGTGTTCTATGTATGGTGTTTTTCAAATGAAACATGGGGCATCATAACTATGGCTTCCCTGGAGCAAAATGATAATCAAAATGGATAACTATAGAAGGCATATCCATGGCATCCTTGTGTTGTTGGTTGAATAGGCCTGAGTGTGCATGACTTGATTGAATCACGATGTGAATTAAATGAACCAACCACTTATTAATACTCACAACCTCAACACGATATGTTGACTTATTATCATGACTGTGTGCCTGTTGTGATAAGTGGAAATGTTGCATTGTGGAGTTTGGTTAGTTGCGCTCTATGTGTAGTATGGATAGTTTGTTTTTATACTCAGTGAAACCCTCAGACTTTTAAGCATGTTATTTATTGCAATTGACCACTATTGATGACAGTCGTGTTCCATATTTGGCTCAGCTTTTAAGTCATATTGAGTTGTTTTGTTTTACAGTGGTATGGTTACATTGCCTTGGAAATTTACTCCTACATAGCCTGTGTCTAAATGGTGGTTGTTGGTTGTATAGTCAATTGTCATTTCAGGCATGGCATGTGAGGTTTTGATTATTTTGGTCTTTTTATTGCACATATATATGGGAATGAATATCATTACAGATCTTGATTGGCTCTATTGCAAAAATAGTACTTCATTATTATTTTGGAAACATGACTTTTAAATATAGATGTGGATTGAAAAAATGTATGACAGTGGTGGATGTTAATGATTACAGATTGGGAATGAGTGTTGTTGTTGACTATTATAAAATGCAGAATGTGCAAATAAAGGGGACAAAACCTCTTACAAATTGTGTGAAATACTTATTGGTCTATAATGGAACTGTGTTGGATATTAATGGACAATGAACTAGTCAAATACACAGGAATTATTACTCAATCATCTGATTGTTGGTTGATGCATCTAGTCTTACTGTGGAATGTTTTATGGATCGCTTGATTAATTCCATGAATAGTAATTGTTATCCTCCCCTCTCATTATCTCACTTTCTGCTAATTACAAACCCTTCACATATCCCAGATTCATGGTTTCACTCCATGTTCTGATATTGATTCTAGCTAAGAGATT
Source organism: Picea sitchensis (assembly GCA_010110895.2). Classification (NCBI taxonomy): domain Eukaryota; kingdom Viridiplantae; phylum Streptophyta; class Pinopsida; order Pinales; family Pinaceae; genus Picea; species Picea sitchensis. The sequence continues at coordinate 39,773 of SNQJ01S0104139.1, read as the reverse complement.
TTTGTGTTAACTGGATGAAGTGGCAATATCTTGGGTAGATTGCAGCGAGGTTTTATTTGGTTGATTTACAGTTGATTGTTGTTATCATTTAGCAGTCATTTTTTTCTCCCCTTTCATTATATCATATTTTCGCTCAATACAAACCCCTCATGTTTCCTAGAACACATTTTCACCCCTTGCTCATTGATTAACATTAGAATAATTTGTATGGATTGGATTGCATGAGCCTGATACATTCTGAGCCAAATCTATTTCGTATTTTTAAGATTTGTCATGAATGGCTATTTAGAGGACTATTTGCTAATCGATTACACATGAAAGATGAATTTTTTTTCAGTTGGGGAAGCCATGGCCAAGGAAACAGAGGTAGAGGTAACTAGAACCAAGTCCCAAGAAGGCCCAGGTTCTCTATACATTCCGATGTTGATTCATAATAACTTGGCCAATTGTTTCATGCTGGATTCTTTAATTGGATTGGGCAAGGAATAGTCCAACCTAGGCCTGAAAGGCCTCCCTTCCAAGCCCCTCAAGCCCCTAGTATCTCTATGCCTCCTCATGTCTCTTTACAGTCTGAAGTCCCTGAAAATGATGGGTGGCAGGAGATTTTTCACCCAACAGTCTCCCAACAATGTAGTTAGCCCAACTTGACTTTGCTTGCTCCTCCACCTTTGAACCCCATTGTCCAAGCTGACCCTAACCACTCGCCAGTGCAATCCTCCCATGCCATCAAGAGATTGAAGACTGAAGCCCACCATGCATTTGATAAAGGAAAATCTATTGCTTCCCCTTCCTCACCCTCCAATGACTCCGACAATTCTGTGTCTTCACAGATGCATTTGAGGGATGATTGTTCCCATGTGATCAGTGAGATAAAGCCTAAAGGCTCTGCCCAACCCAAGGCAAATTCGGGAAAATCAAGGGGTGATAGTAGAAACCAAGGAAGGGTTGCATCACAGACTGGAAAATATGGCTTTTGAATTTTATATTATCTATTATTTTATGACAGTTGACTTCATGGATTTTGGACAAAATGTTTTATTTTGGATATATGAATATTATTTTCAAATATTTTCAAATTTTATGAGCTAAAATTGTCAAAAATAAATATGTTGAGGGGAGGCACAAGGTGTTGTGTTTGCTTAACAAATGGATTATTTTATAGTTGTTATGATTGTTATGAACTAAAGGGAGTCACAAGGGATCCCACCTACTAGTTATTATTTATTTATGACCCTATTATGATTATTACTTTTCCCCCATAACTAACGTTAGTTGAGCCTTTAGTTAACTTAATTAATGAATTGGTTCAACTCCTCCAACCGATTCTGATTTGTTAAAATCAAAAGAAAGGGGAGGAACAAGAGGAGGATAGAAGCAAAATCATGCTAAGGTTTTCTCTTTGAGTTTATGTTGAGACAATTCAGTTTTCATTCATTCATATATTCATCATAGCCTAATTTTCTTTTATGATAGCAGGGTCTTATTGTAGACAACAATATTCAGGGATGAATCAAATCACTCAGACACTTGTTCTTCAGAGGTGTTGATCTATCTTTGATAGTCTGTGTAAACTTGTCTATTTGTGAATTAGTTTTCATGACTGACAAAGGCTATTGTGAAGAGTCGAGTGGGTAGCAATCTGTGGCAAGATGATCCAGCTTTTAGAGTTCAGTTTTGGTTTTCTGTTAGAGGTCCTTTTGTATGTTCCATCGGGGATATCTAAGTTTGACTTTGGTCCAAGATTTCTATATGAGATTTTGTAAATAAAATGACTCTTTGGTGAATTGGAATGAAATAAATGATTGCTTTATGTCTCAATTTTCTTGATTATCATCTTGGTGTCTTCACTTATGTTCTTATATTTGTTTCATCAACTGATATGTTCAGAAAATACATAAAATGTGAATTTCTAGCAAGATTTTTGTTGATAAAAGACTAGCCTAAGCACTCGTAACTAATACTTGTGCGTTAGGATATTATTTGTTTTGGCTATAAACATAGGGTGATATTCCCGTCTACTTTACTTTATCCAAGTAAAGTCTAAAAATGCTTGAGTAAGATCAATTCATATCTTTTCCTCAACACCTGTGACAGAGAAGGTTATTCAAGAGTTCGTCGAGCAGGAGGCTCTGGCGAAGCAACAGGTGAAGGAAGCTCGAGGCATTTGAGGTAGATTTACCTAGATCAGAGTGACTTGGGATGAGTCACAAGTGAGTGTTGGGGGCATGTTGGCCCTTGACCACATTTTGGAGAACCTTGGTCACGTTTGACCAGTTTTGGGACTTCGACAGGATGGTCGAAGGCGAAGTGGAGATCACGGGATCTCGGCCCCTTCTTAGGGAATTTTTGGGTTTAGGGCTTATGTAAAGGGTATGGGATATCAGCCCATGGGTTTACCCATGCCTTGGCCCCTTTGTAATGTATAAATAGAAAGATAGATGATGTAAGGAATATAACACTAGGTCTAAGCGAGAAGTGGTGCTAAGTGTTATATTGTGTTGAGTACAAGTGATGAGTTGGATCTATGTGGTTGAGTTATCTTTGTGCATACTCTATGCATGAGAACTTGCAGAGCTAAGTGAAAGTGATTGTAAAGAGACTTTGTGTTGTACCCTAGCTCAGGGAAGGAGGGTCTGGCGAGGTGCGTGTAGATCTCTTGTCCTAAGTGGAGTGGGTTCTTGTGACTCTGTTCTTGTAGAATATTGAAAGAAGAAAACAAATAAAGAGAAGAGTTGGTGGACGTATCCCCACACCGGGGTGAACCACGTATATCATGTGTTGTGGTTTCTTTGTGCATTATAGTTGTTATGTTATTGATGTGATTTATGCTTAGTGCAATGATATATGTTAGATTCATATGATATAGTAGCTTAGTGCTTACTAATGTGAACGAATGCTAGATCTGATCTATTTCTATATGTTAAGTTCTTGTATATATTAGATCTTGTTGAATACTGCATTGTCGTTGTGAGGGAAATCTCCTTACGGACTAGCAAATAGGGTTAGACTTTGCATGCAGATATGACCTATAGAAAATCTACTTTCTACCTTCGTCCCCAGACTTAAATCCCATTTCTTTTTAGTAAATGCATGGCTAGATCAACCTACCTCGTTCCAGGCATTCAATGTCGATCCCTTGTCGCACTTGATTACTTTCTCGCAGTTCTTCTTTCCAATGTTGACCTGCATAAAAGACAAGAAACAACTACACATGCATACTACCTATAGAATAACGGGTTAGAAATTCAAACATGTACTTAGAAAATTATGAATAACTCATGAATTGGGACAGGAAAAACACTTTTTGTATTACTTTGAATGAGTCAACTTACAAAAGTTGAGACTGGCCGCCGCTCTGCGAACTTGATCCTAGGTCCTCTTCAATTGTCCTCCAACTACTTTGCTTTGTATATCCTTTGGCACATGGAAGGCTAAAGGGTTGGGACAATGGGAATATGCAAATGGGCAAAGTTTCTTTGCTATATTTTTCCTCCTCCAAATGGGACCCCTACCCCTTCTTTTATAGGCTAGAAGGAGCTAGGTATTTGGGCGAACCCTCGGCCATGCATGGCCGGGAGTTTTAGTTAACTCACCCATATCTTTTGTGTTCCTTCGACAACTTTCCTTTTTTCGTGATTTTGTCAGTCCACACGGGTTGTTTTAGGTCAGCCAGCATGTACACACGTGCAGTAATGGAGTAGGGCACGTGGGCCTTTATAAAAGAGGTTTTTTAAAGAGTTGTTCAGCAGTTCTTTGGCAAAGAAGGGATATGAGATGGCTTGATTCCAGGTAAGCATGTGTGGTGAAATTTAGGGTTATAATAGATGCCCCCTAATGTGTGAGGTTAGAAGAGCATCTAATGGCCGAAATACATTACCAATCTTTACTGATGTGCCAAACGATCGAGCCCAAGGATCAGGAACCGGGAGGCGTCGTCTGCAAAATAACAAATGTCTTCACCGAGGTGGGCATACCCATGCTCAGGATAAAATAGAATCATGGCTACCAATCAAACACACTGTAGATCCATGTCATATAACTATATAAAGAGTAGCCACGAACAATACACAGCGGAGCTACATCTCGAAATCAGAAAGATATACATATAAAGTATCTATCTTCTAGAAGTTGATTTGGCCCAATGGTTGGAGATGAGGTCTTCAAAGCTCGAGCAACAACTTCAAAATCTTCAAAACTCGGGTAGGAGTGTAATATGAGTGTATGACTGCACTACCCAGAGGTCTTCGATGACTCGTTGGTCATGGACTTGATGATCAGAATGAGGGCTTCATTGATTTCGAACAAGGACTTGATTGGACATTCAGGATGGTCGGGCATGAGGGAAAGAGACAAAATGGAGAGGGACTGACTTAGGCTTGGTGACAAACTTCCCTTGAACAATAGCACGACAAATGATGAGACTCAGGCAACATGGAATTAACATAAGTTTACGAGGCAGGAGGCAATGCAAACTCTCCATATGTTTGGAAGAATAACCAAACGGGGGAGGACACAACTCTATGTAGCAAGAACAACATCCTAAGGTCATATTAAATCCCAGGGTTTGATGAACTAATGGACAGATGTGCTTTATCCAAGGGCGACTCATTATGCTGCCAATAAAGAAAATACTTTTCCCTTCCTCTTTTTGGGGTATATTTGATTTTTTTGACCTTTTCAATAATTTTGGAAAAAGAATAAAGGAATATTACGTTACAAAGGAGGAACGAGTGTTGCAAAAATACAAGTTCAAGGCACAAGGACAAGACTAATGTTCAAAATAATGATACTCGGGAAAAATCCTCCGGGGGCCAAGGGTGTTAAAACGCAGAAGCAAACTGTTACAAGGCTGACATATAAGGTATGCAAACACGGTTAACAAAACACGCAATGGTAACGTCCTTCGATGTAAGTTTAATGAGCCCAGAGAAGGTAAGATCAGTGGTTTTTCATATTTAGAGAGTCTGAAAAAACATAAAAGGAGACTCCATTGGGGTACCTTTTTCGAAGGTAGTCTAGTCGGTTCGAAAAAGGGGTAAACTAGCACCGACAAGACGTCTATTCAAAACCATTTTAATGAGTGTGATAAAGATAATATCACTCGGCCATTTTTTCATTTTTAAGGAGTCTGAAAAAAGCTTAACTATGGACTCCGTCAGTAATATTCTTCTGGACCAATTTAATGAGTGTGAAAGAATAAGGTCACTCGACAATCTTTTCAATTTTAGGGAGTCTGAAAAGAGCTTAACTATGGACTCCGTTGGGGTTCCTTTTTCGTAAGTTTAGTCCCTCAGGCCCGAAAAAGGGGTAAAATTATACCTAAGAGTACTCTTCTAAAGAATGGAAGTTCCATAGAGTATACCTTTGTTCGTACAGTTGACCATCCAGACCGAAAAAGGGGTAAACTACCGCCGGACAGACGTGACTTCAAATTTCAATTTAACGAGCGTGACAGGCCACAAGAATGCTTGGCAATCTTTTCATGTTTAGAGGGTCTGAAAATGGCTTAAAAGAAGACCTGCTATTTTTTGGGAGTCCTGAGGGTGAGTTCAAGAGCGAAGAAGAATCATGCAAATGAGGCTCAAACTCATATTCGGGAAAAACTGCAAGGACTCCCGAGCCTATAGTGTTGTAGAGACAGCATGAATACCATAATGCAACCAGGATCTACCTAGGGCATCCATTTTTCGGTAATCTCTACCACCAAGTTGCGACACTTCTAAAGAAGATATGATGGTTTTGTGTTACAATCTGATGGGATCAATCCTATGGCAAAGGAAAAAGACAACGAGAAACAAAAATCAGGGTAGAAACCTAACCTATATGCTCAAGTTGATCGTCAGAATAATTTTCACGGACCGTCGAAAATTAGTCAGAACTCCCAAAAATTGTCCCAATACCTGATCAAATCCCTCCGATGCAACTCCTGAATCACTCTAAATGGTTTTTGGTATAAAGAAAATGATAAGGGAGGCCAAAAAGTCTATAAATAGAAGCTAGCAGCTCATTATCACCATTGCTGATTTGGAAATTGACTCTGGAGCCAAAAGACCCCCTTTGATAAAAGTGGTGATTCTGAGAGCTACAATGGACGAAACAAACTTCCATATGGACCAAGTAATTACAAACTCCCCTATCTAGCTATTTAATTCTTTATTTTTTCTTTGCATTTCATTTTTTGGGTGGGCATCAACCTTTGAAAGGTCGGCCCTAGGTCCACGTGGGTTGTCTCTGGACAGGCCACATGTACACTCAAGCAGAGTAAAACCTGCCCGCATGTACACGCGACTGTCACCTAGACATCATGCATGGACCTCCCTTTATAGACAAAAAAATCAAAAAGCACTCACCCCCCCTCCTGAACCTTATTTTTTTGGCAGGATGTATGTCCACTAGAGGGAAAGGGAACATGAAGAAGTTGGTGAGTTGGTTGCAGAATATCCAAATGTTGTGGCCGCGTTAATGCAATGTGGTTTGTTAAAGTTCTTCCTATGTCCTTTTATGCGAGCGTAATCGAGGCTACTGAATGCCTTGGTTGATTATTGGCACCCTGATGCAGAGGCTTTCATGCTAGAGGGGAAATCACTGGTGCCCACCACCGAGGATATCTACTTTTTGAATGGCCTCTCAAGGAGAGGAGAACCAATCAATCTCAGGACGTTTCCGTCGGGGCCACATAACATAGCGGAACTAATAGCCCTGTACTGTGAGGCTGGGACAGATCGTTCGAGATCCCAGGTGCCTATAAGCAATATCACTAACCTATTGCTGTAAGCGATAGTATTTCTCATTGGGCGGATTACCAGTTCAGTGGCCTTGCATCAGGCATCCCGTGCATAGATCAACTGTGTTATCCAGTGCTTGAATGCACAAATTTTTGAATGGAGTACTACACTGTTGGAGTGTATGAAGAGGCAATTGACAGATTGTCATCAACGGACACAGAGGAACTTCGGGTTCGGTACTATTTTGTGTTCGTTCTTTTTCAAGAGAGTTTCGAGTTTTAGTCCTTGGGTAGTGGTAAGAGGACATCATGCCTCTTTTCCTGTTGTGTGTAGATGGGCAGTATTATTGCCGCGACAGGGTGGTGGAAGGACCAATGAGTCCTTCGATGATGAATTTTTCACATGGTTGTCACGACAGATCCCGGTTATAGAGGACTACTCCTATGCCGGCATTGATTTTTCGAGAGACCCGGAGATACCAGTACCTCCTGGTGAGGAGTGAGGGGAGATGGGTAGGTCTCCACCTTCTTCTTTTTTTATGGATCATATGTAATGTTTATGTCATTTTTGTTATATATCATCATTTTTTTTTATATGCCAGAGTATTTGACGGAGATATGTTTGTTGCATGTAGATGTGGGACCAGTGCGACCTGCCGATTATGCAAGGAACATGCATCGTCCTCGGCCAGGGGCCGCAGCTGCCACTGCCGGGGGACCAACAGTAGAAGGATACCTCCTAGTCGGGGAGGCTGAGAGGGTACTTAGACGAGTTGAGTGGAACTTTACTGCACTCACTCGCACAGTCCCGATGGCAAAGATTGAGGACCTACCGCCATCCATGCAACCTCATGTAGTAGGGGCACCTCGGACATGGGTCCAATTGATTAGACGTTTATCCCATGTTGTGGACCAGTATAACAAGGCCCATAGGCCCTGAACCTATTTAGACATTTTACGTGCCACGAGAACTACTTGTATACATGTTTTGAGGGCATAAACCTTGTGACTCGTTATTGGTCCTATTTTTGAGGCACTTGCGTCCATCAGTGTACTCTAGTTACTTTATGATATTATATATGGTTTTTTGGTTTTTTGTGTCTTATGGATCATGTGTACAAATAACGTATTTGCATGGTTATGTTAATGTTCTTTCATATGTGTGCAAGATGCCAATCTAAAATTTGATTAGCTAGAGTATCTATAACTTGGTTTAATCTCCTAGGAATATGAAAATATGTAATATAATCAAAGTTTTGTTCTAAGAGACATACCCTAAGGAATCATCGGTGTAAAGTTGGATCATGAACCCAGTACACTCTGTTTAACTAAGACACAACCAGTTGAGTGTCGAGATAGACCCGGAGATGAGAGATACCCAATGACAAAGCATCACGAAGCAATTCAATAACTGCACTATACTTGGCGACATTATTTTTGGTGTCACCTAAGAATATACCTCTGGAAGATAACAACTGGCCTTGAGGTGTAAAGATTACCCAAGATGTGGAGGCAAGCCTCTGAGTGTGTTGACTAGCACCGTCTCCATACCCAACGAACACCTTGGAATCACTTGACATCTGCCATAGTGACGAAAGATAACATCAATGATATGTCCATAACACTTAAAAGAAACTAAAAAGTAATAGTACAAAGACTATACATATGTTACAAAAAGTTACCCATTGTGACCTGCCTATGAGTAATACTTCTTGAGGTAGAGCCCATTTCTAGGCTCCACCAAAGCATTCCCTTCGAAATCAACCAGACAATAGGTGCCCTTTTTTAATACCTCTTTTATGATGAAAGGCCCGAACCACATGGGTTTGAATTTGCCTACCCCTAGGGGGTCCTTATCTTGGTCATAAACTAGGACAAGGTTGCCTTCAGAGAAAATCCGAGGATGAACGGACCTATCATATTGACACCTGACCTTATGTTTGTGAGCCTCATTGGCCAGGGCCGCATCATGATGCTATTCATTGAGCTGCTCAAGGTATACTAATCGTTCTTCGAGTGGAGAAGTGTCTGGCAATGATTGTACTGCCAATTTTAGAGATGGGATCTGNGGTGAGAAACTGGTTGCAGTCTTAACAAATGTTCAGTAAGCCCATAATGTCGAGTATAACATCAAATTCCAATTTGACTTGGATGAGTTGATAGTTCACTATAGAATAGTCTTAAGAGTTTTGTTTACAGCTTCCACCTGCCCATTGGCTTGGGGGTAGTAGGGTGATGAATGTTATTGTTGTAACCCAAGATTTGATGTTAATTCAGTCATCATCTAATTCTGAAAGTGACTGCCATGGTTAGTGACAATCTCCCTCGGGACGCCAAACCTTTCTATGATCTGGTTGAATAAAAAGAGAGCTGCAGTCTCTCCATCATCTTTAAACGTTGGCATAGCTTCAACCCACTTTGTGAATTACTATACAGCTACGATGATATAGCAGTGCCCCCTTGCTGAAGGGGGGTTGCAAGTAGTGTAATCAATCCCCCACTTGGTGAAGGGACCAACTGTGATGACGGGAAACATGGGAGCGGGATGTGCCCTCATCTTCCGAGAGAAGATTTGGCATAGATGGCAATTCTTGACCAATTCGATAAAATCTTTGATAAGTGTCGGCCAAAAGTAACCTGCTCCTAGAATATTTTGGGTTGTTTCCAACCCAGACACATGACCACAACAAGATCCGGTATGGAAATTGTTAAGCATGATAACTTCTTCCTCATGAGTGAGACATCGGCGTAGGATGCAGTCTACACCTCTTCGATACAATGTATCATCGATTATGAGATAATTCTTAGCCTGATGGCGTATGCGTCGATGCTCATCATGAGAAGCAATGGTGGGGCACTTCAAAGTCTGGAGATAGATAAGTATATCTCCATACCAGGGATCTGAAGATGCGATCAAAAACATATCGCCCCGGTAGGCTATTCTTCAATCACAACGTCACCTGACTCAACCGGAAGTTTCAAAATAAGCTCTGTGAAGACCAGTGACTTTTTGGACTTTGTTGAAACGAAGTCTAAGTCAAACTCTTAGAGGATGACTATCCATCTACTAATTTTTCTGCCTATTACCCGTCGTGTCAACATGTACTGGAATGGATTCACGACAGCAATGACGGTGGTCTTGCGAAACAAAATGTAATGACAAAACCATTGAATAGCATGAACTGTTGCCAACACAAGTTTTTCGATATGAGAATAATTGAGTTCTGGTCCTACGAGGCCTCGGATCAGGTAATAGATCACGTATTTTGAGAACAAGTCATCTTCCTAAACTAAAACCATGCCAATGGTTGACTCTACTGCAGCCAGATATAATAAGAAATCTTTGTTATAGTTAGGTGGTTGGAGCAGAGGGGCAGTTGTGAGGGCATGTTTTAATGCGTCAAAAGAGCATTGAGATACATCATCCCAATAAAAAGGAACGTCTTTCTTCAGTAAGCGCATAAATCCCTTAGTGATATCGGCATAGTTGGCGATGAAGCGTCGTAAAAAGTTCGCCTTGCCTTGTAGACTCTGAAGTTGAAGGATTGTGCATGGGGGGGGCAACTGGATTATTGCCTCCACCTTGAGAGGATCGACCATGATCCCTGTTGTTAATACGATGAAACCTAACAAACGTCCTAACATTACACAGAAGCTGCACTTATTTGGATTCAAGCAAATCCGAAAGTAGCGACAACGTTCGAAGATAAGTCGAAGGTGTGTGGGATGATCTGTTCTCTTGCGATATCGCGATGCTAAATCATCTAGACAGGCCTCGACTATATTCTTTAGGTCATGGAAAGAAAAATACATGGCCCGTTGAAAGGTTTCTCCATCATTTTTAAGACCAAAGGGAATTTTACGATATGCGAATGTACCCCAAGGACAAATGAATTTTGTTTTGTGTTGGTCTTCGGGTTTGACTTGTATTTGATTATATCCCGAAAAACCATCCATGAAATAAAAGGCTTCACAACCAACACATTCATCAATGATCTGGTCGATGAATGGTGTTGGAAAATTATCTTTTGGACATGCCTTGTTCAAATCACGGAAATCGGTACATACACGAATCGTGCCTTGTTTTTTATTGACCGGCACAGGATTTGACACCCATTGAGTCAAATGGATAGGATAGATAAAACCTGCCTTTAGCAATTTCTCAACCTCAACCTTAATGGTTGTTTCTTTCTTAGGATTAATTGGACAAAGCTTCTGCCGAACAGGCTTGGCATTGGGATACGTTGTGATCTCATGTTCAACTATTTTTGGATCGATACCTGGCATTTCCTCATAAGACCAGGAAAAAACGTCGCAGAATTCTTTGAAAAGATCTGTGTAGATTTGAATCTCTTCAGGGGAGAAATCCACTCCGACAAAGACATTCTCCATGACGCCAGGGTTTTGGGAGATATTGATTGGTACAGTTTCAGTGATAGTTGCCATATTTCCCTCAGCATAAATTTCATGTGTAGCTAAGAGATTAATAGGGCACGAGTGATCTCCCGTTATGGTCACGGTGAATTCTCCTACTTCGATTCGGCTTAACTCTGGGAGAAAATATGATATGTGATGAAGATCTTCCCAAGGTTTGTCCGAACTAGTCATTACTTTGATTACTTCTTCGTCAGAATACAAGACTAAGTCTAACGAATCGGTGTTAGCGAGAGAACCCTGAGCCCAAATAGGCTCGAGAAGTGGATCTAACTCTTGTGCAGGAGTCGGATCAGTGTGGGTTGAAGTTTTTTGGACTAACGAGTATGCTACCTCAGCTACAGACAAGGGCATGGACATGCCCAGATGCCCTGTCCCATCCATCATGGTCGATGGGGAAGGAAGTATCCATGGATCCTCGAAGTAAGTCGTGCGGAACAACGAAACTTGAAAAATATCAACCTTATGGTGATTGGATATAAATTTGATATCACCGTGAGGGGGTGGGTAATCGAAGGTACCCATCAAGGATGGGCACAAACCAACTCCTACGTTGACGACACCTGGTTGAGTATTATCAATCATCAGGACCGTGGATGCCCCCAAAGCTGGGTCAGGTCTAGAGAATGACAATTGATCGATGGTCACTATCCGACCCTCATGTGGAAACAACAAGACCTGGAAAATTGTAGCAACCACAGCTTTCATAGCATAAGTCCAACTCCTTCCTAACAAGAGGTTATAGTCGAGGGGAACATCAACTACCTCTACTTCGACACACACAGTCTTCCCTCCTAAATACACGGGGAAAGAAGGAATGATGTCATGTGGTCGGAACAAACGACCATCGAAAGCGGTGAGGAGAGTAGGTGACGGAGACAAAACGGGCTGGCCAATGGCCTTCCAATATGCCAACGACATAACGCATGTCGAGGAACCCTCATAAACCACCGTGCAGAATATATTTAGAGTAAAAGTTTTTGTGGGATAAGCCACTATTATCTGAAACGCTACGTGGTAAGGCAGACGAGGTTTTAAGTCAGTTGTATCCAACATGATTGTACCTGGATTACATGTCTTGATAGAGCCTAAAGTGGTTAACAAGGCTTTCCTTTGAGAAGGGCAGCTTTGGAGGACCTCCAAAGCGAACATCGCACAAGGGGTTTGTGATAAATCTTCCACCACATAGTAGTTCTGGGCGGCCCTTGCATTTGGGTTATGAGAAGATTTTTTAAATGTGCCTTTTGGAATGTGTGTCATTGTTTCACCCAATGTATTTTCAATCTGTAGAGGAAGAGAGGGGACTTCAACTTATTTATCTTTCTCATAAGTGTTTGGTTTACTATAGTCATGTGCTCTAGTTGATATAAAAGCATCACCCCTCACCATGTATACGTTCGCGGATGCAGGGTTGTTCGCAGGCGGAGGGGGTTCTTGGATCCCCCCTTTCGTGCTTGCCAAGGCTTGGGTTAGATTTTTCATATGCTGAAATGGATTAGTCAACACAGCAGGTTGTTGTTGCATCACAAAATTTTGGGCCTCTACAAGTCAAGGACACAGATGGGTCAGGTGGTCTTCCACACACAAGTTGCATGGATACCTCACCTTCCGTTTCTCAGTGTTGTCCCCACCGGCATTATCGGTAGGTTTTTTATCCCCCTTACCCTTCTTTCGTCGTTTTTTCTTCCCTTCAGGCTACTGGGTGGCCTTTGGGTTAGTCGACTGCACTGTGTGTACCTCCGACGTTTTGGTAGGGGGAGCAGCCAAAGCAGTAATTTGGCTGGCCACTTTGTGTTGTATAGATAATTGTTGCAACTGCTTCGTCAATTGCTCAGTGGGCTTTGTTTGTGTTGAACCAACAATACCATCGGCATGTGGTCCAACTCTCTATCTAGTTTTATCCAGTATTGAACATGGCGCATCTGGAAAGATGTTGTATAATAAATCGGACTGAGAATAGATGAGCTCAAACTATTGAGCCCTCATGATGGCATCTTCTTCGGAGAAAACTATTGACATCACGACATCTTTGGATAACTGTGGGACCAAAGACTTAAGGAACCACTCAAGCAGGAATACTGGTGCGAGTGGCACCTTGATTAAACTCTTCCAGCGTCTCCATTCTCGGATGTGATCAGAGATATGGTCCGTTGTTGTCTGTTCGAAATTGGTGAGCAACTCTGTGCTAGCATCGTATCTCCCCAGTAACTGGAAATGGTTCAGGAAATCCATCGCCAATTCACCAAAGGAAGAGTATCTTGAGCGATCGAGCTCAATGTACCATTTCGTGGCACTCCCGATGAGAGTATGTTGAAACGATCGCAACTGTACGGAGTCATATTTCAATGAGTTAGATGAGTACCAAAGATGAAAGGTAGTCACATGATCTCCTAGATCTTCATTAGGCTTGGATTTGAACTTTGGAATGCCTGAAGGAAACTTCGTCAGCATAGGAGGCCAATGCAGATTGTGACAAATGGGGTCATTCAACAACCTTGTCAAATCAGGCAAGTGCAAAGTCGCCAGGAAGGGTAGTTTGGGTTATTGGTGATAACCTAGGAAAAAGAGGCCTAGATTTTGACTGGCACCAGCTTTCCAGGAAAAATTTGGCTGCTGGCCTGGATTTTGGTAGAAACCATGGCCCTATCTAGCATATGGATTTTGCATATGTGGAGACATCATCGAATGATTTCCCAAATAGGACATAGATGGTTGGGCATGCATTGCATTCGAAGGACTTTGGGAAGGGTTGTCCCATGCCAGTCCCGTGGGGATAGGCATAGTAGTTTGTCCGGGGTTCCATTGATTATGGAAAGAACTACCCTAGATCGGCATTCCGGATGAAGGAACAGATCCCTGCTAAGAATTCCAAGGCCCTGATGTGGAAGAAGTTCCTAGGTTTTCCCCCTGTGTAGGAATAGTACCCTGCATAGGAGTAAATTGTCCAAAAATGGGATTGCCCCCAGTCAGGAAAGTGGTTGATGAGAAGGCGTTGTTGCCAAACATTCCAGCCAAAGAAAATGGTGTCAAACCTATCGGCATACTATGTGAAGGTGGTCCTTTACTCCCCGCTCCAAATAAACTATGGTATGTAGGTTGCCCGGTGGATTGTTGATGCGAGCCACCGAGTGAAGGGGACGAAGGAGGGATATGACCTCCTCCATAAGGAAAAGCGTTAAAAGGAGTAGGAGTACCCCCCATGTGACCTTGCAGAGGAGCACTAGATATCCCTACCCCCAGACCTAAAGTCTGTAAAGTGGAGTAGGAATGTACAGGACTTGTACCCGAACTCAGCATCCCGTATGAGAACAGAGGGCCTGTCGCACTTGGTGTGAAAGGGGTTGTGGCCGCTGCCAAAGATGGGATCGGACCACTGTGCGATGTAGAAGTGGTCAAGACCATGGTGGCTCAGACCGATGATGGTGGGTTAGGAGGTGAAAACTCTCCTGTGGTGACAACCATAGTGGGAATTGAAGAATTCCCAGAAGGAGTAACAACATTTGTTTCCATTGTTGTGTGCAACACTATCTGGTGCTCGTAAAATTGAATTGGTATGATGAAAGGTGCCAAGAAATCAGTGGTTGGGGTTTCGACCAGGCCAAGAGTGATTGCTTCAAGGTCCAAAATGGTCAATTCCTCCGGATGTTGGTCAGGCACAATTTCTTGTAACCCAGTCGCTTCAAAAGACCCTTGTTGGTCTAGCTTTCACCTTAATGGTGGCGGGGGTGGCTCCAGCGTAACCGGCAGCAGGCCAAGAATCCTTCATGACTAGCGAATCTCATGATCCTCCACTATGTGAGAAGATCAAAGACACTCTAAGGTAGTCTAAACATTCAAAAGTAACACACACTACAAAAGGTCCCTAGAAGATAAGACAGGCAAACACTAAATTAATTGGAAGAATAGTTACAACAACCAACACTAGAGCAACTTACCAATGCAAGTGAAAGTCGAACATGGAATCACCCTTTGGGTATACTCTGTAAAGTGTGGGCCAATGTCTATCCTAGGTACTATGGTATACCCCCACAGTCACTTGTGTATGTCCCTAAAAAAGATAGGCAACTAGGTTGCCAGCGCGCGAACAGTCACCAGGCG
>SNQJ01S0104139.1:12154-24467 GCA_010110895.2 Picea sitchensis | reverse complement strand
AGGCGGGTACAGTCGAAAGTCGAGTAGACCACAATGAGCAGGGTATCGTGCCCGAAACCTGTCAAGGGTATCGAAAGAAAGTGGTCTGGAAGACAACTGAGGACCTCGAACAGATTCGAGACCCACGAAGCCCCGTGGAAAATGCAATTAACGGAATCCCAAAACAAACCCTCTATATGTGTTCTCCACTACGATTGGTCCAACTTTGGAGGGGTTATCTCCACTAACTTTCCGCACCCGACCTTGTGTTTATCCCCTGTGTTAGAGGGGGGTCCCAGATAACTTTCATGATACTAGACTTAGACACTCCCTAACTAAGACTCTAATGTTTGATTTTAAAAGGCCTTGAAGAGTTTCCTCTCTAACCTAATCCAAGGCCCTAATCCTGAACTAGTTGGTGAACCCTACAAACGTAAAATTCTAGTGAGTTTTAGATTTAGCATTTATTTTATGGATTTGTCTTATGTCAAGGGGTACGAAAGTGAAACTGATGATGTGTAAAAGACGAAAGCAAAAAATGAATAAAAAAGCTAGAAACAAAAACTTTTACTTAATGCAAAATTTCAACAACTTTTCAAAATATTGTTTTTTCTTTTAACATTTTCTAAGATTTTGGACAGAAAACTCAAAAGAAAATTCACTTGACTACAAGCTACTTATGATCTAAGTAAACTGCAAAAACTTATGAAATAAACGACTTTTCCTTGGCTAAAAATGCAGAAACACACTCTTCAACCAAACAAGAAAATGAAAAGAGATTTATTTTTATTTAAATGCTTGATAAAGCAAAAAGGAAAAATACCAACAAGAAAAAACCAAGAAAAAAAATTATGGCCTAATCGCAGATCGCAAAGAATCAGGTCAAAAATCACCCACTAGCAATTTGAAAAAATGTCTCTCACACTTGTCTAAAAACCCTAAAAAATTCTTCTTTATGACCACTTTTAAATGAGAAAAATCAAGCTAAGGGTAAGATTAATCCTAAGCTACTGACTGCTAAAACAGAGATTCAAACACTTGAGAGGTGTAATTCTCATCAAGGGAAAGAATGACTACCTTACCCTCAACAAAAAGTATCCTGCACAAGCACGCTACTGTTAATCTAACAGCAAGAGTGTGAAAGCGAGATGTATAGAGACAGAGGGTGTGTACACGTGGGCTGATATTGTACAGGCCACGTGTATCTATAAACTCTGAGAAAAAATGAAAACAGACAACCCAAAACCAGGAAGAGACCACTGATATTGATAACCAGGATCCCTTGAAGGCTTGGACACTCTTTTTAACAGAAAAAGAAAATAATGTAAGGAAAAATCATAAAGAAAAACAATTTGAGATAAGACTGGAAACAACCAAGACTCAGACAAAATTCCAGAAAACCCCTGAGAATGTATGATTCTGACAGGGAAGAGGATGACTACCTCAAAAATTCTTTGGGCTCTACATGCTACTGCTACTTCTTCAACTAGCGTTCACACGCGGGCTATAAGAGAGTAGGGCGTGGGTACGCATGTGCAGACCTTATGCAGGCCACGTGTACCTCTGTGGGTCCCAACAAAACACAGTCAAGCAAATCAGAGAAATATGGTCTAGAAGACCAGACTCCCTGCTAGCTCAGACTTTACAAAAACTAAAAAAAAACCAGCAAGAAAAACCAGTCTTTTTCTAAAAACTACCAAAAAAAAAAAAAAATCCAGGAACCCTAGAGACTTCCCCAGTATGGTCGCCAATTTTGTTGTGAGGTAAATCTCCTTATGGACTAGCAAATAGGGTTAGACTTTGCATGCAGATATGACCTATAGAAAATCTACTTTCTACCTTCGTCCCCAGACTTAAATCCCATTTCTTTTTAGTAAATGCATGGCTAGATCAACCTACCTCGTTCCAAGTGTTCGATGTCGATCCCTTGTCGCACTTGATTACTTGCTCGCATTTCTTCTTTCCAATGCTGGCCTGCATACAAGACAAGAAACAACTACACATGCATACTACCTATAGAATAACGGGTTAGAAATTGAAACATGTACTTAGCAAATTATGAATAACTCATGAATTGGGACGAGAAAAGAAATTTCTTTATTACTTTGAATGAGTCAACTTACAAAAGTTGAGACCGGACACCACTCCGTGAACCTGATCCTGGGTCCTCTTCGACTGTCCTCCAACTACTTTTCTTTGTATGTCCTTTGGCACAAGGAAGGCTAAAGGGTTGGGACAATGGGAATACGCAAATGGGCAGAGTTCCTTTGCTATATTTTTCCTCCTCCAAATGGGACCCTTACCCCTTCTTTTATAGGCTAGAAGGAGCTAGGTATTTGGAGGAACCCTCGGCCAAGCATGGCTGGGAGTTTTAGTTAACTCACCCATATCTTTTTTGTTCCATCAGCAACTTTCCTTTTTTCGTTCTTTTGTTGGTCCACGTGAGTTGTTTTAGGTCAGCCAGCGTGTACACGTGTGCAGTAATGGAGTAGGGCGCGTGGACCTTTATAAAAGAGTTTTTTTAAAGAGTTGTTCAGCAGTGCTTTGGAAAAGAAGGGATATGAGATGGCCTGATGCCAGGTAAGAATGTGTGGTACAATTTAGGGCTATAACAGTTTCTCTGTAACTAGGGTTCCAACCTGCAATGTGAATAAGGGTTAATTATTGATGAATGTTAACTTCTCGGTGCTCTATTAAGTATTGTAATCACAAATATATGTCCCAACTAGGATGTAGACACTTGAGTTCTACAACCACCCCTGCTTCCACCATGGGTAAGACTTCATCTGATTCACAGGTGTTGTCGAAAGGGCCAGTAGTTAGGGTTTTGTTGGTGCGTTGTTGAAGCGTTGAACCTTGGGTCTTCCCCTGTGCCAACAAGCATTTGCAGCATGAGACAATTATTTCATGGGATGAATTGAGAGAAGCCTTTTTTTAATTTTGGGGTGAGAGGATTCAATGGGATTTTCTCCTTTCATATTTTTATTCCATGAGGAGAATGAAAAATGAAACCATCTCAAGTTCCAGTAGGAGGTTTTCTAGTTTTTATTACAACATGCCCAAGGAAATTCGACTCACTAAAGTTGTTGCCATGCTCCCTTATGAAACAACCTTTCATCCAGATTTGTCTTTCCTTTGGATGGAAAGAATATCTAAGACCTTACAACATATGTTTGATGATTCCCAAGAAGTGGAAGACAATATCCAAGCATGTCATAGGCTGCAAATCATAATTTAGAGGATGTTGCAAATGCAGGAAAAAATGGTGAAACAGAACAACATGAGATTGTGCATACCAAGAAGTTGATTTACATCCTGATCATTTTCAGCATGAGTAGAAAATTGATCATTCCATGAACTTCTTCAAAGTTTTCAATGATGAGATTTTTGTAGAGGATAAGGATAATCCTATTGAAGAGCAAGTTGATGTTCCAATATTTTTCCTTGTTGATGACATTGTAGGGATTTTTGACATGCCTATATATGATGAATATAACGATGATTATGATGTTGAATTTTATGAGCAACTAGTTTTTTTTTGTCACCAGGGAGTGTTCTACTTCAATAATATGATAAAAACACTCAACAATTTAAAGAAAACAGTCATCTTGCACATTACAGTCATGGTGAAGAACATGAAGACAATAGTGAGTTGGTTGAATGTATCTCTCTTCCTTTGTGTTTTGCTTCATTTGAACTGTTGAAAGAAAATTTTTAAGTCATTACTGAAGAAGAGGAGTGTGATCTGATGCAAAGTCACATTGATTCACTGGAACAAATCGACAACAAATTGCAGCAATCTTCTCATGTGTTTGATGACCCTGTAGCATGTTATATGGAGAGTTTCAACTTTCAAAATTTTCAACTTATGATCAGTTGTAAATATGAAAATAAAATTGATGATAAAATGGTGTCAGAATTAGCCATGTCTTTTGTCCCAACAAGGGTTTTATTGAAACAATTTTATGTAGACTTTCAATCCTTTCATGTCAGCTCTAAATTAGATTTGTATGAGAGCAGAAATGAAAATGAAAGGGTGGATTCACAACATATAAATCACCTAGAACAAATTTATAATATGTTGGATGACCTCAACATCAATTTTAATTCTTATAAGGATCCTTTTGCAGCATGCTTGCAGGTGGTAAACAGTCCCAAAGTTTTATATTTTGTCAGCATCGAATTTGTTTTCAAGTTTTCATTAAAGTTTCCATCAAGTAGGATTCTCACTTTTCCTCTAAAGGACATGCAAAAAGATGAAACAACATACAAATCACTTGAATGGCTACTGGGTTTTTTATTTCACTTGACTTGTCAAGTTCATTTAGCATCTTAGTGTAGGTAACAGTCTGAATAATATCAGCACTTTGAGCATCTCTTTCATTGTTTTTCAGTATGTGTTTTAAGATGGCAGTAGTATTATTTAGCAGTGTACAGTATAGTTCCAGTTTTCGATTTGGATTTAGTTGTAGAATGAGTTGGTTGCAGGTTTGCAGGTTCTAGTTTTTGAGTTGGGACTGTTATCCCCCACTTTTAGGGATAACTAGGAGATCATGTATCGAGGCCCACAGGTCCTAGACATGGAGTATCGAGAGCCAGATCAACTTTAGCATAGCCTTGGAGGGCCCATCTTTTCTCCCTTTCAACGCCTCTACCTTTCTAGCAGCAGTAGCATCCATCACCATCGGCTTGATCTTGTGTCAGAGATGGTTCTTGCTCCATGAGGTATTGAGTCCAGGTATCATGGTATGTGTCACTTTGATCATCAAAACCTTTGAATATCTACATTTAATTCCTTTTGTTTCTAACAAATGCTTGGATCTTATACTTGCCCACTTGACCATGTTTGGGGGGGTTGACAGGATGCCCTAGTAATCCTGTGTTTTTAGGTTCTAGTTTTCCACCATGTGGATTTCTAAAAATCCATAGTCCACTCTCGTCATAGCACCACTTTTTCATCTTGATTCCCACTCACCTATCCCATTACACTTGTCCGGGCACCAGGTTAACCTATTTTCAGGGTTTCACCTTACCTAGTGGGAAGAAGGGGCTAAAGGCCAAGAAGGTAAAAGCAAGCTGGAAAAAGATAAAATCCTAAGAAATAAACCTCAATATGCTTCGCCTAGGATCCCCGAGAAAGCAATAAAAGGATTCTCAGCAAGAAACAAGAGGGACACAAAAAAAAAAAAAAACAAGACCTAGTCAGAGGATAAGGGGTCTCATCACAAGACAGCCTATTAGGTCCATGGATGCCTAGCAGTATGACATTACCACCAGCTAGTTACCATGCCAAGGTAGTGACCTTTGGTTACATGGCCAAGGGAAAGGGTGTCTCATCATGAGCCAGCCTTCCCATTTCTGTGAAAGTACTTGTGGGTAACGTTGTCACCACTGGTCACCACGCCAGGGCAGTGTCCCCTGATTAGCCTCTTGAAGAAAAAAGAAATAAATAATAAAAGAATAAAGAACAAAGGCATGAATGGGCTTGGAAAGAATTGCATCCAGGACAGGTGCAACTTTCCTTCTACAAAGGCACCCACAGGTAAATCTTTGCACCCTCTTCTCTCATTACACCCACTTGCCTTAACATCCCTTATCCACATCACCCACTTGCATGGCTCAAATGAGGTCTCTTCCGGAAAATTTCCTCTTCCAATGGACAATAGCCCAATAGGACGCCCTGTCAATTTCTCCAAACTTGTATTGCAGGCTTGTATAATGTCTTTGAGATTTTAACTGAGATAATAGGGATTTTATGCACATGTTTAATAATATTGTTGATGAGATGTGATTAACATTTCTATGATCCTTGTGACTCATGAGCCCATGGAGGGCATAGTTGTTGATGTGCAAAATCATGCCCAATGGACAGGTACCATATTGGACTGGTACACAATGGGAGATGATTAGTTAGGACCTCCATGGGGCTGAAGAGCCTACCAGATGGATGTTGAAACCCCAGCAGGGGGTGGAGACTGGACAAAGGGGTTTACACAGGAGAGAAGAAAGACATCTTGCAGAGGCACCCTGACAGAGCTTGACCTAGGGGGGTTGTGCCATTTTTAGTGGAACGTTGGCCTTGGAAGGCCTAGGATGTCACCCATCATGACCATGATGTCACCTAGTAGCATGGATTCTTTGGGAGACAACTGGGGAAGTTTTGGCACGTGTGGCAAGTTGGAGAATCCCAAGGAGGGCTAACATTGTGCTTCAAGATGCTGCATTTTCCCTAGAAGGGGCTAACGTCACCCTAAAAGGGGCGCGACGTCTCTCTTTAGATTGATTAGGGTTTAATTTTAGGCATTTAATGTTAAACAGTATGATTTTTAGTATTTTGGCCTTGTCGGCCTTTTTATGACCTAAAAGTGAAATTAGGTCATGGTACAGTAAAAATTGAGGGTTTTTCCTCTCATTTTTTCAGGATCTCTCACTCACCACTTGGTGAGGTCTGAAATTTTCACCCTCTTTATGGTTTTGGCTTAAATTTTGAGGTGCACCTGTTGAGGAAGACTTTTTATTGTCATTTTGGCATTTATCTTGGTGGAAGGTGTTACAACTAGGGTTTTCTACTTGATTTCTTGGTTGAATGTAAGTAAATTTCTACAAAAATTCTTAATTGAATGGTTGTAGTTTTATTTCTCTTACATTTATGGTTATAATTTGCTGAATAAACCCTAGGGTACAAGCACACATTGAAGGTCCTTGTCTCATGCCCCCGTCAAGATTTTTAGCCATTTTATTTGCTGAAGTGAGATAGAGCCTTACCTTAGCAACACTCTACTCTTTCATGCTGAAGAGGATTGAGCCTAGACTAAGCTACACTTAATCATTCCTCTTCTATTCTAGCCATTTTTACTTCTCTGAACTAAGAAGAAGAAGACACATCAGGGCCTAGTTCAACTACACATTGATGAGTCATTTTTCTAGGGTTTGTTGGTAAGGCCTTGCCATAGCAACACGTTGCCTTGTAAACCCTCTTGTCTTAGTCTTAAGATTTTTTTCAGAGCTAGCCATTTTTTCCATTGACCTAAGCAAGGAGGAGAGAGCACCCTCGCCTAGTTCCCCTACACCAACGTGAGCCTCTCTCCCCTAGGGCTTCATCCTTGAGGCCTTGCCTTAGCAACACCTCATGTTCTAACCCTCTTGTCCTTAGCGCTATTATTTTCACTTGATCCTTCAACTTTTGTGTCCTCTACTTTTGACTCCATTAACCCTGAGGAACTGATTTAAAATACCTCTTGTCTTGAGTAAACTTGATTACAATCTTAATCAAACACTTGAAATCAATTACTAATATTTATAACCCTAGCCTAAAAACTAACCCTACTAACAAATTTGTTGTCGTCATATTTTCTATTAAAACTCATTGTGTAGCTATCGGTTTTCTTATGAGCAATTGAATGGTTATTTAGGGCATTGCTTAAATGAAGTGTTAGTTATTATATTGAGTGCCACATTTTCTTAGCATTTATTGAAGAAGTGACATTGTGCATCATTACTATTTTATAAACATTGACTTCTTCAATATTTGTTATTCAATTTCTTACATATATCGGATAGTCATTAATTGCATGAAGTACTAACCAAGTGAAGAAAGCTTGTATATATCTTTCTTGTTGCTTTGTCTCAGGCAGGTGCATCTCATCTTTGGGTTATACTTCTCTTTATTGGCTGTTAAGACGGACTATCTTCTTGGTAGTGACTTGTGAGGGGGGAAATTACCTTTGTCTTACAATACTTTGCCTTCTCAAAACCCCAGGTCACCGGGGACGTCTCCCCTAGGACTTACCTCCCTAAACAGAAATAAATATCCCATCAAGGTGACATTGGGTGGGATCGGTTCAGTTATGCCAGTTTGACTTCTATCCTTTTGTCATTTATCCTAACTACAAACTGTGCGATAACATTTTGGTGCCTTTTCCGGGGAACACCGAGTCAAACCTTCCTCAGATGACACTTTTTGGTAATCCTTGCCTCTAGAGTTTTGTCTTACAAGCTTACCTAATGACTCCACTTAGGGTGTTTTCCCTCATCTTTTGATAGTTTCAAGAAAATTATCTGGTGACTCCACTGATGACGAGGCCAACAATGACTTCACAATGGGACCCAGGAAACTACAAGCCTTTGGACATGAGTAACATCCCGGGATATCCTCAACAAATTCCCTTTGAATACAGAAATGTTATCCCTGGATTCACTGGTGGTGATAGAGAAAGAGCTAACTATCACATGAGAAACTTCTGGAATTTATTCTTATCCTACCCTGTCGATGATTATGTTGAAGATGTGGTCATGAAACTTTTCTCTAACACTCTTTATTGCAATGCTAAAGAATGGTATGATAAACTCCCCAATGTCAGCATCAAGATTATGGAGAAATTTGAGGAAACCTTTCTCGAGAGATGGGGTATCTAGTTGGAAGACATCCTAGTACTATTAGAAGAACTCAAGCATATAAAGAAATCTGAGAATGAAACTATCAGAGACTTCCAGGATAGATTTGAGAACATGCTATATCAAATTCCTAAAATTCATCATCTTGAGGAGAGATACCTTGTTCATCTCTTTACTCATGCACTTTTGGGATATCTGAGTTTTTCCCTTGATAAGAGAGCCCCAAGGATGCTCGATAAGCCTACAACATGGCTGCAAGGATGGAGGAGAACATCTCCTTATCTAAGATAATATGCCTCTTTACCTCAGGTACTCTCAATACGGAAAGTTTGTTTGCCCTTGAGAACTTCATTGTTGATTTCCAGGAAGAAGGGGAACAAAACACAGATCGACAAGGGATTATTGAAGACATAGTTGAGGAGTCAGAGCCTAATGACGGATTATCAACATTCCCTCCTCCTCTTAATGAAGCGATCCACAAGACTTCTCCACATGCACAACAACAAGACAATAAGGTTAGTTTCTTTCCTTTTCAGGATTTTGATGATACCTTGTTTCATGATTCAGAGAGTGATGGAGAAATGGAATCCCTGAATGAAGAGCATCTTCCTTGTTGTACAACCAAAGATGAAGGGGAAAATCATGAGGATAAGACAATAATGCATGTTAAATATACCCAAGTCCTCGAAGCTCCTGCAAAAGAAGAAAAAGTAAGTTACCCTCCTCTCCAAGATTTTGATGATTGTCTACTTTATGATTTGGGAAAAGAGGAGGAAATGGGTGAGATTTTGAATGTTTTGAACCCTCCATGATATGATACTGATACTGACATAGTTTATATTGATGATTTCATACATGTTGGGAGATGTAGGTGGGGTGTAGTTGGTTATGATATGGATTCCATCTATGACATAGAGAGTCGTCTCCAAGTGTTTCCTTTGCAATTATCACAACAAGTTAGTCTCGACCAATGGCAATAAGGAGATGAGATTTTTACCAATGCTTCCCAAACACCCAATGTTAACCAAGTATCGTATTTGCTTGAAAATTTCTAGTATTACCTTGAGGGATTTGGTGAGTTACTACTCTTCCGAGCACTTAGATTTATCCTATGAAAATGACTATCAACCACCATTGTGCTTGGATTTTGACAGGAGTAAGAACATTGTTTGCCTAAAGAAGGATTCTCGTGAATTTTTTCTCCAGCCACCTATTATTACTTTACCTTGTTGTTTCATTAAAGGTGTAGTTGGGAAGTATATATTTTATATTGAGTTTCCTCTAAAGAAAACCCTAGAATACAAGGGTTGGTTGAAAACTACAAGTTCAAGTCTATCATTTACGTGTTTCAACTTTCCCTTAAGAGTTTTCCAATCATCCGCTAGATCCTTGTCAGTCCCTTCAGAGTGTGAAGACATCCTAGGGGGCAATTTGCAGACCTATTGAGTCAGTTTTCTGAACCTTGGATTTTTCATGACCCCTTCCTGAACTGGATTGAGCACTTTCATCAGATATTGATGTGGCATGATTTTATCCCTCCCACCTATCTCCATGAGTTAGACTTTGGGATTTCCAATGATATGATATATATTCTAACCCATGTCATTTTTGTGCTTGACTTATCACTATTTTGGTTTATGATGAAGCACAAAGGCAGGTATCGTAGGACGTTTCTAGATTTGCTTCACTAGTTGTTTGACTACACCCAACATCCAGCCAACAAGTAAGTACAGGTAATTTTTTTTCTTTACATTTGCATTTATGATTTCTTTATTTCAGTCTTATATATATCTATGTATGCTCGGGTGGCATTACCACCCCATTTTGTTACTAATGTTTTCTATTGAGATCAAGCAGGTACGCAGGTTATGCCAGATATGATGACGTTCCCATGCGCTCTACGGTGAGCACATGTCCCCAAGTTGGAGCCAGATGTTATCCCCCACTTTTAGGGATAACTAGGAGATCATTTCTTGAGGCCCATAGGTCCTAGACATGGAGTACCGAGAGCTAGATCGACTTTAGCACGGCCCTGGAGGGCCCATATTTTATCCCTTTCAGCGCCTCTACCTTGCAAGTAGCGGTAGCATCCATCACCATCAGCTTGGTCTTGTGTTGGAGATGGTTATTTCTCCATGAGGTAATGAGTCTAGGTATCATGGTATGTGTCACTTTGATCATCAAAACCTTTGAATATGTGCATTTAATTCCTTTTGTTTCTAACAAATGCTTGGATATTATACTTACCCACTTGACCATGTTTGGGGGGATTGACAGGATGCCCTAGTAATCCTGTGTCTCTAGGTTCTGGTTTTCCACTGGGTGGATTTTCAAAAATCCATCATCCACTCCTGTCATAGCACCACTTTTTCATCTTGCTTCCTTCTCACCTATCCCATTACACTTGTCTGGGCACCAAGTTGACCTATTTTTAGGGTTGCACCTTACTTAGTGGGAAGAAGGGGCTAAAGGCCCAAAAGGTAAAAGCAAGTTGTCAAAAGATAAAATCCTAAGAAATAAACCTCGAGATGCTTCGCCAAGGGATCCCCTAGAAAGAAATAAAAGGATTCTCATCAAGAAACAAGAGGGACCCACAAAAATAACAAAACAAGACCTAGTTAGAGGATAGGGGGTCTCATCACGAGCCAACCTATTAGGTCCATGGGTGCCTAACAGTATGAAACTACCACCAATGTGTTACCATTCCAGGGTAGTGACCTTTGGTTGCATGGCCAAGGGAAATGGGGTCTCATCATGATCCATCCTTCTCATTTTGTGAAAGTACTTGTGGGTAACGTTGTCACCACTGGTCACCATGCCAGGGAAGTTGTTGAGTACATTTTTATGCTTCCTTTTACTCTATAAACTACACTCTTGCCTCTATATCCATCCATTTTGCCTTCATTTCATTCCATATTTTCCATAAAAAAAACTTATGCAGGTATATTTATCATTCTTTAGCTTAAGAATTGAGTTTTCTAAATTTTGGCATTAAAATTGAAAATTTATTAGAAATTACAGGATTTGACTAAATCCCGTAATTGCTCCTAGGTTTGTGTACTTGCAAGACACCTGGGCAAAATATAAGACTTGGGTCATGATCCTTGATGTACAAGGATGGATAATGAGCTATCATCTTCGATATCTGAGCCTTCCAGGTGTCTGGTCAACGTTGGTCAAACAGGGCCACTGCAGCAGAAAATACCCTATTTTAGCCTTAAATCATGGACAGTTTTGGATTTTCGTGGGATTTGGTCATATATTATGGATTTGAAGGGGGAATTCGACCTTCCTAGAATATATTATGGATATAATCATGATATTTAGGATATTTATTAGCATTTTTATTTTTAAAACTCTTGTATAAATACTCTAAAGCATAGACTAGTATGACAACCTTGAAGGTGAATGAAGAAACTTTGGAATTTGCAATCTTGAGATCAGTTTTTCATTTTGTTCTTGATAATGCCTATGATATGATGATGTGAATGCTATTGGAGCTCTTTCTTAGCTGAGACAACTCAAGTGTACAAGTGAAGCATTGGAGGGCCCCCTTTGCCAAACTAGTACACTGTTTCTTTATATTCTTTTCAAGTAATCTTTGATACATGTTTTAGATTAGATCTTGTTGTAGATGATTTTTATTCATATCTTGTTGTAGTTAGATGAATTCCATAGCTAATTTATATGCTTAATGTTTCAAAGCCTTACTCATATTGTGAATGATTTCTTGAATAAGAATTCAATGTGTGGTTTGCCTTCAAGCATTAAGATAATCATGAATGCTTTTTGAGTTATTTACGCTTTCATTACTTTTGATTTAAATTGATGATAGTTGCTAATGAATGAAAGAAGACAATGAATGCATCTCTTTAATAAGAGTTTTGTCCTTCTAGCATTTGATAAGTCTTAGAACTAGTTCAAACATCTCTTGAATGCA
>SNQJ01S0104138.1:16539-38211 GCA_010110895.2 Picea sitchensis | reverse complement strand
GTTGAATCTACTAGAAGGGTATTTTTCTGTCCATAACTTTTCGAATAGAGAAAATATTACTTTTTCACTCCTCAAAGCCATTCCCCATGTCAAAGATTGGGAGGAAAATTTATGTGAGAAAAAGGAAACAAAGGAACCCTCATTATTTATAGTCACGACCACTTGGGAATTCTTCAGGGATGCTATTAAGGGACGATACTACCCTTTCGAAAGTTGTGATGACTTGTATACCAAATGGACCACACTGCAGCAAGAAAGAGACCAACAGTGCTAGAGTTCACAAATATCTTCCATACCTTGTGCACCAAGATGGGTATCAAAGATTCGAAGCAACATTTGGTGCTCAAGTATCACGGTGCTATGCATAGATACATATAGAACGAAATGGAATTTCTGGACATCTCATCCTTGGGCATGGCCTACCGATATGCCATCAAAATCAAGCAGAAGCTCAAACAAAAGACGCGGCAATCTAGGCCTGGGAACCCCTCACAGCAAAAGCTAGGAAGGGGTGGCCCCAACCCACAGAAAAAAGTACAGAGAAAATATGGATAGTATCAGGACAACCAGTCCAAGCCACAAGAAAAGAAGGACACCGAAAAGACAAAGAAAGATATCGGGAAGTGGTGCAACTTCCATAAGAGACCTTGGCATAACACTGTTGACTACCACTCAAAATAGTTGTTGGTGGCCGAAGTGAAAGCATCTGAATCAGATGCGATTTCTGACTCTGAGTCAGAACCAGAAAGGGGAAGACAAATCATTGACGCAGAACCTAGTGCCACCATTTCTACCACCAAGCTCCAGCCTGGTGAACCAGAAGAGCTAGAAGAAGGCGAGAGCCTATTCCATTCACGGATGTGGGTAAAAGGAACCCTGTTTCACTTCATCGTTGATAACGGTATCCAAAAGAACCTCATTTTAGCAGAGGTCATCAAGTAACTAGCCCTACCGACAATGACACACCGACAACCCTACAACATTGGATGGCTCTGCCAAGGAAGCGATCTCCACGTTAGCCAACAATGTTGACTGTCGTATGACATCAAGCCCTTCAAAGATGAGGTATTGTGTGATGTTTCTCCTCTCGAAGTTTGTAATGTTCTTTTGAGCCAACCTTATTTATGGAAATGTCATCTTGTATATGAGTCTAGGCCTCATACTGTTATTATTACTTTGAACAGGAAATTGTACAGGATACCTGAGGCAGTCCCTCCTAGTGTTGTTTCCTTGATCTCTGCTAAGCAATGCAGGAAGGTCATCTCTCAGACCGGGAAATTTGTCTTCTTCGTGATTTTCTCTCAGAGTGAGTGAAAGATTGCAGCCACATCCAGGGCCTCTGCAGCCAATATCTACACACAACATAAGCAAGTGGATAAGGTCGTGGAACAATACTCATATATCTTCTCCTCTCCTCTCGGGTACCTCTGCACTTCCAGGTCAAGCATCCCATCGATATGACCCCAAGCGCACTACTACCCAATGGGCCAGTCTACTGCCACTCTTTGTTAAAAAACAAGGAGATCGAGAGGCAGATCCAAGAACTACTCCACAAGGGTCACATACATCCCAGTTCATCGCCTTGTGGGAGCCCAATCATATTGGTGCAGAATAAAGACGGGACCTGGTGACTTTGCATTGATTACCGCAACCTGAATAAAATCACAGTCTGAAACCGGTACCCGATTCCCCGAATCAACGACCTCCTTGATCAACTTACAGGGGCCAAATACTTTAGTAAGATTTATCTGAAGTCTAGCTACCACCAAGTCCCAATAGAATAGACAGATGTATGGAAGACCGCCTTCAAGTCAAAAGAAGTTCTTTTTGAATGGTTGGTCATGCCCTTTGGTTTGACAAATGCTCCAACAACGTTTATGAGGATGATGGACGATATCCGATGACCTTTCACCAATACTTTTGTAGTGGTGTATCTGGATGATATCCTCATTTGCAACAAGACTTGGGTGGAACACGTGCAACATATTCAACAAGTTTTGCACACCCTGCAACAACACAAACTATATGCAAACTTGGAAAAATGCTCCTTCGGCATGGATAGGGTGCATTATTTAGGTTACATCATTGATTGGCATGGTGTGCATGTGGATCTAGCCAAGATTCAGGTCATCTATTACTGACCATCCCCAACCACACTCACTGAACTTCGGAGCTTCTTGAGACTCACCAATTTCTATCGCAGGTTCGTGTTGGGATTCTCTCATATCGCATGGGCCCTCAACCAAGTAACTAGGGGTGGAGGTAAGGAAAAATTTGTGTGGGGTATTTCCCAACAACAAGACTTTGATGACTTGAAGAATCGTTTGTTCTCATCCACAATACTTTCATTACCGTACTTGCAACTTCCCTTTGAGATCGAGACATATGCTTCAGACTATGTTGTGGGCATCGTTCTCACTCAACACGGCCATCTCGTGGCATATCATAGTGAGACACTATCAAATGTTGTCTGTAAGTACTACGACAAAGAAATGTACTCCATTTTGAAAGCCTACTTCCATTGGATACATTAGATTATTGGGAAGGAGACAGTCATCCACACTTATCACAAGCCACTATAGTTTATGCAGACTCAAGGAAAATTTCAAAATGATCGCTATCAGAAGTGGTCCACATACTTACAACAGTTCCACCTCAACATCAAGTATAAAATAGGAAGTACCAACCAAGTTGTTGATTTCCTCAGCTGACCTCCAGTCGCGGAACTCACCACGGTGCTAGAATCTTATAGCCACGAGACCTCCGGATGGCCCCACCTCTATGAGACAGACCCTAACTTCTCCACCACCTACCAAATGTTGGGTGCCAACTCCGTGGTTTCTAATTTCCATAATCAAGACGGGTTGTTGTGTCATATGGGTCATCTCTGTGTTCCATCAAGCGAGCATGTGAAGATGATTTGGGAAGCTCACTACAGTCGAGTGGTAGGAGACTTTGGCGTCGAAAAGACAGTGTAAGTGTTGCAAAAAAAATTCTATTGGCCAAAATGTCGACAGGATGTCGGCAAGTATATCAGGTCCTACACCACCTGTGCTATTTCCAAACCAACCACTAAGAAACGGGACTTGTACACCCCATTTCCTATTCCTGACAGGTCGTGGGAATCCATCTCAGTGGACTACAAGTATGGCCTCCCATCCACCAAGAGGGGAAATGACTATGTTTTTGTGGTTGTTGATCGCTTTTCCAAGATGGCGATTCTAGCCGCCTGCAATAAGAACATCACAACAGAAGCCATTGTCAAGCTCTTATTTCAACAAGTATGGGTACATTTTGGGATCCCACAAACCATTATCTCAGACCGTGACAGTCAATTCCTCAAAACATTATGGTCGAGCCTCTAGTCACTACTGGATACCAAGCTCACCAAATCTACCTCCTTCCACCTCCAGACAGATGGCCAAACTGAGGTCATCAATCAGATGATCGTACATATCATGTGCATGTACTATTCAAAACACCCCCTCACATGGGATGAGAGTCTTCCCTATGTCCATCATAGCTACAATCGAGCCCTACATAGATCAATTGGCCACAACCCCTTTTAGGTGGGGTTGGGATTACAGCCATTGGGCCCCACGGATGTTGCACTACCCTTCGTGACCACCTCATCCAACTCATCCCCTTCTCCACCAGAAGCTGACAAAGCCACCTAATTCATTGCGTAGATCCAACACATCCTCCAACAGGTTTAGGATATTCTACAGAATTCTAATGCCAAGTACAAGCAGCGCCATGATCAACATCAGGTGCCACATAAGTTTCAAGTGGGAGACAAAGTTTGGTTGCACTTGCAGAAAGAACGCCTTACAAGGCCCCATCGAAAGATTCTACCACTCTGTTATGGTTTGTACACCATCACCAAGGATGTGGGTGACAATGCTTTTGAGATCGACACTCCCCCTTTCCTTGGCCTGCACCCAGTCTTCAACGTGGCTCTCCTTCGGCCATATTTCCCACCATTATTGGACACCTCAGAGATAGCAGAGCAATTGACACCAATATAGCTCAACCATGACTGCATGCAAAAGGAATCCAGTGATCATATTGTGGATACAAATATCAAGGGCACTCGACAGCAAAGGATCCAACTTTATCGAGTCATCAAAGCAGGGTAGCTCCTGCACCAAGGCAAGTGGCTCATCCGGGGCGAAATTCATCAAACATTTCCTCATCTAATGGGGGAACTCAACACAATGGATACTGTTTCTTCCTAAGGAGGGAGGATTGATCTAGGTGGATATCAGTGGCCACCAACCTTTTCCAACTCACTCGAACCAAGTTTCTGACAATTTTGGCAATTTACTATTTTTAGTAGTTTTTAAGTTTTGGGGGCATTTTGAGGGCCTAAATGAAGGTTTTTTGGGATAGATATTCTCAATGATAATTGAAGGCTCTCATTGAGCCCCCAAAATGAATCTCCTTGATGATACCTTTCCAACAAGCTATTGTGCGCCTAAAACGAAGATCGTATGCAAAAGTTACGACCTCGGGAAGTTAATGTACTAACTTACCCAAACGGGGCCCACGTGACTTTTGGCGTTTCATCTCCTAGGGTTAGGTTTTTGGATGTCTAGGGTTTTTTAAATTCTTGTTTATTGTAAAAATTCCTTCAGAGCCTCATTGTAATCATCTTCTTGCAAATGAGCGCAACCGTCACATCTCTTCTCGGAGATAAGTCGCCACCATTCAAGCAAGCTTATTTTTCGCTGCATTTTGTAGTTTCATCTTATTTCCTTATTGAATAGAAAACCAGTTTTACTGTATCTCTGTTATTATTTGTTAAGCATATTTTAATAATATGTATTCATTTCGTTCTGATCATAAAATCCGAATCACTCCATCCTATTTTTCATGTCTCATGCTTAAAGAAAGTGATTGGAATTAAGTGCTAGACTCAAACCACTCTCCTTGAATTGGATGAAGAAGGTTCCATTTGGTTGCAACCCCAAGCAATATTGGACCAGCGTGAGCATGTTCTCCATTAGTGCATCATCAAGGAATTTTCAGTTCAATGGAAGGATACACCACCAGGAGATGTCACCTGGGAGATGAATACCATTGTACATGGAGTATGAAAGGAATAGGTGTACTCTAGCACAGTGATGTCTTTACATTGGTGAAAAATTCCCCATCTTGTGTAGTGGACCTCATAGTTTCCAATAGGGAAATACTCCTCCTTTAGGGAATCACAAAATTTCCCCAAGTGGGATCTACCTCATAAATTTCAAAATAATCTCTGGCATGTTGCACATAGTGAGTATTCGATCAATGTTTGACATGCAGAATGGAATTCAAGAGTGCAAAGGTAATATTTTCACTCTTGGAAAATATGTGAATAGATAAATAACCCTCTTGTTGATTTAATTATCTCCCCAAAGATTACGTATCTATCTTTCCTTCAAATAATGGGATATCAAAATTAACCTGTACCTTGAAGGGTGTCATTTCTCCCAAATGAATGCTTGACGAATATTCTTTCATCATTGTTGGAAGTTGTCTAAGGAACTAAAAAAAATGATCCATCATTTTGTTCCTTTGTTACTTGAGAGCTTCCTAGAGAAACAACTTGATAAGATCTAGTTTTTCATTGTCTTTGTTTTTGTCTTCCGTGGGAGGTTTCTTGGGCCAATGAAGAAGATTTTTCACTGGGTTCAATTAGCTCAAGTTCCAATTCCTATACCCTAACCTTGTAGGGGACATGCACACAAAACACCAAAAATTAGATTGTCGTGATACCACTAATCCAAATTATGTTGATAAATAAATGAAAAATGGTGTTAACACATAAGTGTGATATATATACAATTAAAACCAAATTGTATTATTGAAAGAATGATGAAAAAAAATGTATCAATGCAATGACTATAATGGTGGTAGGAATCTTTGAAACAATGTTAGGATCTGATCCTAACCCCTCTCCATGGGTCATTAGTTAGTAGGATATTTTTTCTATTTAATAAAGGTCGACAATAGTTAATAAGGCCTAATAAATAAAGAAGAATAAGTCAATGTAAGAAGACCTAATAGAAGCTTCTGCTTCTAGAAAAAATTTCCTCTAGAAGTTTCCTTAGAAGGTAGAATTATTATAAATAAGATTAGGAGGCATTGGATATTTTGTCTTGGATATTATTGTAATAGAGCTCTGATATATTGGAGGTTTTCCCCTCGAAGAGACAAGTGAACATTGATATCATAATAAAGTTGCTCTTCCTGGTGATTATTCTAGTGTTATTTTGGTGTTCTTCTGATATTTTTTTGTAGATATCATTATTATTTTGTCATTTCCTGCTAGATATTTTATGTTCTGCATAATATATTGTATCAGGAATATTACAAGTGGTATCAGAGCTCTTTCCAGGGAAATACTTGTGGGCTAAATTTTTTCAAATGTAGAGATGTATTCCGACATCTTTAAGCTACAAAGATTTGTCTTTACACACATAAACCTGCAGTCAAGGAGTCATACACACATGAAATACAATTGGTTATTAAGCGCACATCTGTTGGACACCCTTGTAACCCCTGTCGGTATCCCTTCGAGTGGTAGTGCATTAGAAAGAACATGTATACAGATTGGCTTAGGCATCATGAAGCCCTCCATAGATAAATTAATCGACCGCCTGACTACTATAGTATCACCGAGAATAGCACTCAGGAAGTGACTCTCTAATACCTAGGTAGTTGGGTAGTACGGCTAAGGGTATGGTCTAGCCACTTTAGTTGGTGCCCTGAGATATTGGGTCGAGTACTACTATTGGACCCTGCACGTATATAAGAGAGATATAGCATAGGAAAAACCCTTGACTGTAGATTCCCTGCAAACCCTAACCCTTGGGAACAAAACAGAGAAAGAAAAGACAAGATATATTGTTGTGAAACCTTGCTCTTTGCATTGGGGTTGCGAAATTACTAAATCTTTTGTCCTATTAAGAATTTGGGCATTCATCCTCTGCAATATTATTCAGTTCGGAGTATAACTTCGTAGGAGTTTAAAAAAAATGGGCCTGTTATCACTCTTATTTGTGACCTAGTTCACTGCATTCATCTCTTCATTTTGATCGTAGTGTTACCCATCAATTTTAATCCTTTTTTTTCATGCAGACCTAACCCCCTCTAGGATGCCTTTCTTGAGATCTATCCCATTAGATTCCTCTGGTTGTCCTGATCAACTGCTTTGTCTTGATCACCTAGGAACCTATCATTTTTAAGCCCATTTTTCTATCATGACACCTCCATTGCTAACTAATCATTCACCATGCCTACTACTCGCTCTCAATCCCAAGCAACCTTGGAGAATAGAATGTCCCACCTGGAACAAAAAATTGACAATAACATGACTTCCCTCCACAATGAATTCATCACAACCCTTGTCCAACAAGTCAAAAAATTGGTACAACTCTTCAGGGGTAAGAATTTTGAGCCAAACCCATAATAACTTCAATATTCTCATTATGAACATACTTAGTCCTCCCACTCCCCTTGGGGTTCACCTTCTTGGAATAATGTAAAAAATCTTGAATAATTTCCACCATGGTGTGATTGCTCAATTTAATTCCATCCAGGTCACTGAATAGGCCTCTCTGGTAGTTCCTCCTAGCCTGCAATTCATCGTGGAAAAGTACCCCAAGATCTTTGAGATTCCTACAACCTTACCTCCTTCCAGGGGTGAGCATGATCATAGTATCCCTCTCCTTTTGGGAAGTCAACACCCCAATGTACATCCCTACAAATATCCCTTTTCTTAGAAAAATGAAATAGAAAATATGGTACAGAAATTACTGGAGGAGGGGGTAATTCTCCCAATACTATCCCGTATTCTTCACCAGTGGTGATGGTTTTATATAAAGAAGTTACTTGGTGCATGTGCCCTGATTTTTATGCCCTGAATAAACCGACCATCAAAGATAAATTTCTCAATCTTGTCATTGATGATTTGCTAGATGAACTGCAAGGTGTCTGTGTATTCACTAAATTAGACCTTTTCTCTGGTTATCACCAAATCTGGATGAAGGAGGTAGATATTCCGAAGACTACTTTCAGAACTCACAAGGGACATTATGAATTCTTGTTCATGCCTTTTGGCCTTTGCAATTCTCCATCCACCTTCCAAAGTCTCATGAATAAGCTATTGAAACCTTACCTTCAAAGGTTTGTGTTGGTTTTCTTTGACGCTATCTTCATTTATATCCGCACCTGGGATAACCACCTTGTTCATGTGGACAAAGTCCTTCACTTGATGCAGGAAAACCAATTGTTTGTCAAAAAGACCAAATGTTCATTTGGTGCCAACAAAGTGAAATACTTGGGGCACATTCTCAGCATAGATGGCGTCAAAGTGGACCCCAAAAAGATACAAGCTATGCAAGAATGGTTGCGCCCAACAACCTTAAAGTTCCTAAGGGGTTTTCTTGGTCTCATTGGCTATTACATGAATTTGTCAACCATTATGGAAAAATTGGTAATCCCTTGATTGACCTCCTTAAGAAGAATGCATTTCATTAGACACCTATTGTTGGGAAAGCCTTCACAGATTTAAAGAGGGCCATGTGCACTACCTCTATCCTAGCATCTCCTAAATCCATCAAAACCTTTGGGGTGGAATCAGATGCTTCTGGCACGGGTATAGGTGCAGTTCTCACCCAATATGGTCTACCCTTGGAATTTACTATCCAAGCATTGAGTGGTCGCAATCTGGGCTGATCTAAATATGAAAAATAAATGATGGCCATTCTCCATGGAGTACCCACCTGGCAACCATATCTCTTGGGATGCCATTTTCATATTAAAATAGATCACCATAGCATGGAATATTTTTTGGAGCAGCGACAATCATCCCTTGAACAAAATAAGTGGCTGAAAAAAATGTTGGGTTATGATTATGAAATCATCTACACAAAGGGAAAAGATAACATAGTAGCAGATGCAATGTCAAGACAACATGAGGAGGAGGAATCCCTCTTTTCTTTATCCTTATCGTTCCATGATTGGATTGAATAAGTGCAGCAAGAGTGGCTAATGCACCAGACTACCTCCAAATCAATTCAACCTCTTGAGGAGGACCCTAATCCTCCCATTGGCTACACTTGGCAGGACACTATTATTCGATATAAGGATCGCCTGGTTCTCTCACCCTCCTCAGCACTCAATCCCAATCTCTTAAATGAGTTGCACTCCTCAGCTATAGTTGGTCATTAGGGCTTCGAAAAAACATATGCTTGTGTTCATCATTATTTTTGGGGGGCAGGCATGAAGAAGGATATACTTCAATTTGTCATAGAATGTGAGGTGTGCCAAAGTAATAAAGGTGAAACAGTCAAGGCTCGAGATGTCCTACAACCCTTACCCATTCCATCTTCTCTTTGGACAAAAATATCCATGGATTTTATAATGGGCCTTCCTAAATTCGGGAACAATTCTATCATCATGGTGGTGGTTGATCGTTTCTCCAAGTATGATTATTTTTGGCCCTTACCTCGACCTTTCACACCAGTACTCGTAGAACAAGTCTTCCTTGATCATACTTTCAAGCTCCATGGCATGCCAACCTCTATTGTCTCTGATCGTGACCTAACTTTCACCAGGAGATTTTGGCAAGAGTTGTTTAAATTGCAAGGTAGCCAACTGAACATATGCACACCTTATCACCCCCAATCTAACGACCAAACGGAAGTAGTCAAAAAATGTTTGGAAACCTACCTGCATTGTTTTTCTTCAACCAAACAACATCAGCGGGTGCAGTCATTTCCCTTGGCATAATGGTGGTACAATGCTTCGTATCATATGACCACTAAAATGACCCCATATGAAGCAGTGTATGGCCAAAGGCCACCAACATTCATTACATGTCTTCCTGGCACATCCAAGGTCCAATCTATTGATACAATTATGCAAGGTCATACAACCATTATCGCAGCTCTGAAGGATAACCTCCAAATGGCCAAAAATCGCATGAAGCAACAGGGAGACCAACATCGTACAGAAAGGGTTTTTCAGGAAGATGAGCACGTGTTTTTCACGCTCCAACATTACAAGAAAACATCTCTCAAAGCTCAGCTACATCATAAATTGGAACCTAAGTTTTATGGACCCTACGAGATCATCAAGTGTATTGATTTTGTAGCTTACAAATCCTCCCTTCCAGCTACTTCCAAAATCTTTTGAGAGTTCCATGTTCCCTGTCTTAAGAAAGTGGTGGGATAGAATTGTAGAGTCCAAACCATCTTGTTGGAATTAGATGAAGAAGGTTCCATGTGGCTCCAACCAAAAGCAGTCCTCAATAATCGTGAACGTCAACTACGTGGCCGCACTATCAAGGAAGTGTTGATCAAGTGGAAGGACACAACACCAGAGGAGGCGACCTAGGAACCCGCGACCATACTTCAGTAGTTTCCACACCTGCAACCTTGAGGACAAGGCTTCTTTTGAAGGGGGAGGGCATGTTAGGATCCGATCCTAACCCTTGTCCATGGGTCATTAATTAGTATGATATGTTTTGTATTTAATAAAGGTCAACATTAGTTAATAAGGCCTAATAAATAAAGAAGAATAAGTCAATGTAAGAAGACCTAATAGAAGCTTCCACTTCTAGAAAGATCTTTCTCTATAAGCTTCCTTAGAAGGTATAATTAATATAAATAAGAATAGGAGGAATTAGATATTTTGTATTGGAAATTATTGTAATAGAGCTCTGCTCTATTGGAGGTTTCCCCCTCGAAGAAGCAAGTGAACATTTATATCATAATAAGTTTTTCTTCCTAGTGATTATTCTGGTGTTATTCTAGTGTTCTTTTGATATTTTTCTAGATATATCATTATTATTTTGTCATTTCGTGCCAAATATTTTATGTTATGCATAATATATTGTATCAGGAATAGTGCAAAGGATATGTGTATCTATGTCTTATTCAAAAAATAAAATTCATTGAAACTGCATTTGATAATAAAGTCAAAAACCAATGAGAGGTATAAACCATAACATGAAGTTAAAACCAAGTGTGTTCATTGAAATGGATTAGGCAACACTGTCCACAAAAAATGAGAGCTTTGTTAGGGTCATAATGTTTTATTCATTGCTTCATTTTATGTCTCGTTTATCTTGTTGGAAAGAGAATTTGTAGATCTAGCTAGAAGCTTGATCGTTGGACATTCAGGATCATGAAAAACTCATGAGAGGACTCCAGAAAAAGTGTCAAAAGTGCATGACCCAAACATTGTGTATATTAAGACTGTTTATGAGATGGCCCTAGAAAACCACTTGAATTACTTAAAAATCCATAAAACCTAATCATGATATATGGAGAAGTCTCTTAAACCTTGACTAAGGGTGTGAAACGCATTGCTTCCCTCCACTATTTTCAAGCATGTTGTCTCAATATTTTTGTTTATATATAGATAGTCAAAGAAACATTTGAAAACAAAACTTGCATACAACAAATAGTACTTCACGTGACTAGTGGCCAATATTAAAAGCTGGTATTATTAAATTCTTTTTAGCTAAAATGAATGAGTTAATAAGTCCACAAACTCAATCTTTTAATGCAGCCATTATTTTTAGACAAGATAAAGTTATGTAGTTAATGTCTCCATCAATCAAATGGAATTATAACTTTCAGATAAAATTTTACAAAAATTGGAAAAAAAAATCAACCAACTCCACTTACTAACCTACAATATCAAAATAGATATATGATGCTCATTGATACTTACCTACCTTTATTTTAAAAACAATAATTTTAACCATTTGCATAATCCACCTTTCAGAAAGGTAGTGATGATGTTGAACATAATGTACAGATAGAATTGTGAAATACATTTACTCATCAAACCACCTAAACTTAACTAGATTGCAAATTATGTCCATCAAATGCATAATCAACCATTTAGTGTTGCGAACTTGTCCATGAAATGCACTGAATCTGCAAAATACACTTACTCATCAAACCACCTAAACTTAAATAGATTGTAGGTTCCCTCTATCCAATACATAGTCAACCATATCCAATGCATAGTCAACCATTAACTACGGTTGACTTTTCCCCCTACCCATTGGATGCACTGAATCTGCTATCCAGATAAGAATTGCCCTCAAAACATCCATACCAACCATCTTATATCATTTCATATTTCCAAACCGTGCGTACCAACCATCTAACAATTCTAGATATTCTGACGCAGCCACACCCTCTGGGGAACGTCCGCTCTCACAGGATCTTCTTCTTCTCACGGCCTGAAGAACTCTTAAATAGCTCTTCTATTTTCCCTGTCGGGAAAATCTGCAACCACAGCGCTCTTCTTAATGATCCCCCTTCTCAAATTAGGGAATCGGACTTTGCAGCTTCGCGAGTCCCGTGGTCGTGCACCCTGTGCTTCACAAAACCCCGAAACCCAATGGTTAAATGTCAATGCCTCCTATTCCTATCAGGAATTCTTCCATCGGGATTTCGGCACTTATGATGTCGAAAACAACTTGCCTCTTTGATCCCTGACTTCCGATATGCCAATACACCGATACACACGTGTGGGTTGACTTTTCCACCTCCCGTCACTTCTATCGGGATTTCAGAATTCGCGTGATCGCGAATCCTGATGACAAAGGTTTCGAGTCTCACCTTTTCCCGATCCCCGATATACATGCCACCTGTCCTCCACTAGCTCCTTCCATGGCCCACTCACAATTCTCCCGTCGGGATTTCGCGGATCGCGATTCCAACATGCAAGAGTTCTCTGTCGTCAAAAACCCCGATACTCCGACTCCCGACTGTTTTAGATATTCTGACACACGTCCCCAACCAATGGACGGTTCAGGACTCGTCGGGATATCGCGGATCGCGATTCCTGATGTTGTGATTTCTTCACTCCCGGAATTCGCGATGTGTCGAACCCCGATGCCTCTCTAGATTTCTGACGCGTGTCTTGCCAAGATCAACGGCTAGGATTTCCCGTCGGTGTTTCAAAACCCAAAAGGCCTCGAACTTATGAACTTATGAAACCCTGATGCCTCACACAGGCTTAAACCCTTTGCATCTTCTGTCCAATCGGATGGTTGACGGGTAACTAGATGATGATCAAACGGCTCACGGTGTCCTGAGCTTAAACTCCTGATGTGGCCATAACTTCCTCGCTACTTCTGGTGGATCTAACGGCTCACGGGATTTCCATGATTTCCCTCCACAAGATCTCGATCGTCACTTCTTCTCCTTGAGGATTTCTTGATGCGAAACCTCCTGTACGTGACTTGCAACACTCCTTACCAGCTTCCAATCACCAACTTATTCACGCTATCCTTCAACAACTTCGAAGGCCTTATCCCTCTTGAGTTCTCTCACGACTTCGAGCCTCAAAAGAGGGTCTTTGCACACACTCCTTGTGGAAACTCTACAAACACTTCAAGTGTTCAGCCTCTCTTGACTCTGCGCACACCTGCAGCAGCATTCCTCTAAAGCTTCTGCTCAGATTCACAACTGAGACTTCCTTCTGCCTGCACACTTCTAGCACAGCTCCAGGAACCCAACTTCACTTCTGGGTGAATGAGAATAAGAGTTAAACTACCTGAGCCTCCATCAATGCACTCCTTGCGGATGTTTTCGACTGCACTCCTTGCAGGAATCTTCGCTCAGATAGAGAAACAATTGAAACTCATTCCTCCTTTCCTTCAGATTTCAAACTCAACCATGAAATCATATGCACAGCACATCAAAGTAAATGCATAATAGGAAAACAAACATTCATGAGCATATCATCAACACACACACACACACACAGACATAAAACCATGAATCTGAATCAATCCCTTCTATTAATTCAAGATCTATACATGGATGTTCTTCTCCAATTCTCTGCTACTCTTGCTCAATGCTTCTCACTGTCTTTCCTTGCTTGCTAGCTAATGTTACAATGTACAATGAGGGTGTCTATATCCATTTTTCCTCCTGTTCTCTAAAACTGTCTAATCTGGAAATAAATTCTATCTACCTGCATTAACTAGATTAAATGCCTCCTATCTACTAAGGACGAGAGAGAATCGCTCAAGGTCCAATAAAATATTCAAAAGGTGTTTTTCATTAAATGACTTCAATTATACATTGGCGCATCATCTTCAAGGTAAAATTCAAAAAGTTTGGCTGGGCTTGTCCAGCTGTTCATTGTCTTTCGCGCTGGCTCGCTTCATAATTGCGATGCTCCTGCATCATACTCCCTCGCTTGAAAAACTTCATGGGCTCCTTTCCATGAGCTCCTGCACAGTCTGTCCATGCTTCTATACCTCTGCTTCAGTCTCCCAGCTGGAATCTTCCACTGGATGGCCCTTCCATTTGATCAGATACTCATAGTATTCCTTTCGCCTGGTCTTCTTGCTCACCTTCTTGTCCAGTATACACTCCATCTGCGGCTTCTATGAAATCGGCATCTGCTTCTGCCACTAGACCTCTGACTTCTCATCACTTTCTCCTCCTGCTTCATCAGCTTTATATGGATATAAATCCGAAACATTAAATATCGGAGATATTCCGATCCCATCCGGTAACTCAATTTCATAAGCATTTTCCCCCAATTTCTTCAAGACCTTACATGGCCCGATTTTCTTCATTTTTAGTTTATTATATGTTCCTCTCGGGAACCTTTCTTTCCTCAAATATGCCAGAATTAATTCACCAACCTCAACCTGAAGTTGTCTCTTTCACTGATCGGCTCTGCGTTTATATTCTTGGCTCGATTTCAGTAGTCGCTCCTTCATCGCCTCTGCGAATTCTTCAGCACTTGCGCTTTTAGTTATCA
This sequence comes from Picea sitchensis, assembly GCA_010110895.2. Taxonomy (NCBI): domain Eukaryota; kingdom Viridiplantae; phylum Streptophyta; class Pinopsida; order Pinales; family Pinaceae; genus Picea; species Picea sitchensis. The sequence continues at coordinate 23,415 of SNQJ01S0104138.1, read as the reverse complement.
TCTGTTCCAAATCCCTTAATTTAGAAACTCCTCTCGGCTGCATGTCATATACAATCTGAAATGGACTTCTTCTTGTGCTCCTATTCACTGAATCATTATAAGAAAACTCTTCCTGCGGAAATACATTGTCCCAACTGTTGTGGTGCTCCATCACCAAGCTTCTCAGCAAGTCTCCCAGACTTCTGTTCACTACTTTTGTTTGTCCGTCCGTCTGCGGATGATAGGCAGAACTAAACATCAAGTTAGTTCCCATTTTCTTCCACAGTGTCCTCCAAAAATGCCCAATGAATTTTGCATCTCTATCTGAAATAATGCTCCTTGGTAAGCCGTGAAGTCTAACGACCTCTTTGAAAAACAGGTTTGCGATATGAGTTGCGTCGCTGGTTTTCTGGCATGGGATTAAATGTGCCATTTTGGAAAACCTGTAGACTACCACAAAGACTGAATCATGTCCTCTTTGCGTCCTTGGTAATCCCAATACGAAATCCATGCTGATTTCATCCCACGGCTTCTCGAGTATGGGTAATGGTTGATAGAATCCTGCATTCTGCTTCCTCCCCTTTGAATGTTGGAAAATTTTGCATCTGTCTACAAACCTCTTGACTTCTGACCTCATCCCTGGCCAAAAGTATGATTCGCTCAGCTTTTCAAATGTCTTGTCATGGCCAAAATTCCCTACCAAGCCTCCGTTGTGTTTTTCTTTTAACAGATTCTCCCTCATGGAGCAATTCGGAATACATAGTTGATTGCCTTTGAATAGAAATTCGTCTTGGATCACGTACTCTATCCACTGGCTTCTGTCTCTGAGAACTGGGTTCTCAGCTGCTCCATACGCTTCTCTGAAATCCTGATCAGCTACATACATGTCTTTGAGATCATCAAAGCCTAACGTCCCGACTTTGAATTCCTGCATCAGCAAACATTTCCTGCTCAAAGCATCAGCCACTTTGTTAGCAGTACCCGAAATATGATTAATTACAAATGTAAAACTCTGCATGTATTCGATCCACTTAACATGCCTCTGATTCAACTTATCCTGTTGAGTTATATATTGCAATGCATGGTTATCACTATATAAAACAAATTCCCTTGGAATCAAATAGTGCATCCATTTCTTTAATGCCTGTATGATGGCATAGAATTCCTTATCATATGTGGAATATTTCTCTTTTTCTTCATTCAGCTTCTCACTGAAATATGTAATCGGTATGTCCTCCTGACTCAAGACCTCTCCTATGGCAAACCCACTTGCATCACATTTCACCTGGAACGTCTTTTTAAAATCCGGCAACACCAAAACCGGTTGTTCTGTAATTTTTTGTTTCAACAATTTGAAACTTTTCTCTGCCTCTTCAGTCCAATGAAAAGATTTATGTCTTTTCTTGACTGTATCCATCATCGCTGCGCTAATCCCACTGAAATTCCTGATGAACTTCCGGTAGAAACTAGCCAGTCCGTAAAAACTCCTCACCTCAAAAATATTTCTCGGTGATGGCCAATTTTTAATTACCTCCACCTTATCTGGATCCATCTTCAATTTATTCGTCGATATGACAAATCCCAAGTAAATGAGTTCTGTCTTCATAAATGAAGATTTCCTCATGTTTACCAACAGCTTCTCCTGCTGTAGTTTCTTCATTACTGCAGCTAAATGCTTCAGATGTTCTTCTTTTGTTTTCCTGAAAATCAATATGTCATCCAGATACACAATGACAAATTTCCCGATGAATTCCTTCAGGACTTCATTCATTAACCTCATAAAGGTACTCGGCGCATTCGTCAAGACAAACGGCATGCCTAGCCATTCGTACAGCCCTTCGTTGGTTTTGAAGGTCGTCTTCCACTCATCGCCTTCCTCATGCGAATCTGATGATATCCGCTTTTCAGATCAACCTTTGAAAAAAAATTGGCTCCACTTAAACAGTCCATTAAATCGTCCATGCGTGGCAATGGAAACCTGTACCTAATGGTTATCTTGTTGATGGCTCTGGAATCGGTGCACATTCTCCAGCCTCCATCTTTCTTTGGATTGAGTACCGTTGGAACGGCACACGGGCTTAGGCTTTCCCTGACTAATCCTTTGTCCATCAAATCTTGAACTTGCCTCTTAACCTCTTCATTCTCTTGCGGCGTCAACCTGTACGCGGCTTTTTTCGGCAAACTAGCTCCTGGTATGAGGTCTATATGGTGACTCACACTCCTCATCGGTGGCAACGAATGAGGTAATTCGTTTACCACGATGTCAGTGAACTCTTCCAAGAGTTCTTGAATTTCTTTTGGCAAATCGTCCACTCTCGTGCTGGTCAAAACGACTTTCGGTTTCCTGACCACAAAGAATTGTGGATCTTCCTTCTTCTTCACTTCCGTAAGAAGTTCGTTCCCACTCATGAGAAGTACAGTGTTTCTCGCTTCTGGTTTTACCTCTTTATCCTTAATTGGAAGCAACATATGTGTCCTCCCATTCTTCTCTAGAGTATACGTATTCATCTTCCCATCATGAACTACGTTCCTGTCATATTGCCATGGTCTGCCCAGCAATAAATGACAGACATCCATAGGGATAACATCATAGAGTATTTTATCATTATACCCTCCTATTTTGAATTCAACTAAACATTGTTTAGTGATATTTACTTGATGTCCCTTCTGTAGCCATGAAACTTTGTACGGGCTCGGATGATAAATCGTCTCCAGCTCCAGTTTCTCCACCATCTTGGTTGAAACGAGATTACCGGTGCTACCGCTGTCAACTATAACCTTGCATACCCTGTCATTGGTCTTGCAAGCAGTTCTGAAAAGTCGGCTTCTTTGAGTTGAGTCCTCCACCTCTTTCTCGGGCGTTAAGAGAACCTTACGCATCATTAATGACCTTCCACCTTCGGCGTCTTCTGTTTCAACATCTCACCTCTGTGCTTCGGCGATGTGAGCTTCTCCTCCGTGTTTCTTTTTATCTGGACAGTCAAAAGACTTGTGCCCATTTTTTCCACATGTGAAGCATGTGATTACTCCACCTCTTCCTCTTCCTCTACCTCTGGTACGAGGAAACATGTTATTATCAGCGTATCCTTCGCTCTGCTCTGTATGCTGCCCTCGCTGTTCAACATGTTGGCCTCGCTGAGAACTTCCACCTCTTTTGGTCCTAGTCTGAGGCTTTTTCCAGTCATCCTTGGATTTCTGGAATTTATCTTGGGCAACCGATTTACCCTTGGGCTGACTCCTGCCTCGACCTCGCTGTCCTTGCTTACGGCTCAACTTCTCTTCAGCTTTCAAAGCCATTTGATACGCATCCTCCACCGTTCGGATGGTTGTCATACTCATCTCATCCTGGATATCGTATCTCAGGCCATTCATATACCTGGCAACTTTCTCATCATCGCTCTCCCGATGACCTGCTCTGATATTCAGCCTGTAGAATTCCTCTGTGTATTATTTTACCGTCATCAACTTCTATCTCAGGTTCTGCATCCTCCTGAACAAAGTGATTTGATAATCTCTCGAGATGAACTTTGCCTTCATCTTTGCAATCATTCGATCCCAGCTTTTAATCTTCTGCTTGCCCTTGCAACATTTATCTGCTTGAAGCTCGTCCCACCATAATGTTGCGTGTCCCTTCAATCTCGTGACAGCATGTCTGACTTTTTTATCTTCTTCGACATCTTCATAATCGAAGTATGTATCCAAAGATCTAATCCAGTCTAGAAGCTCTTCTGCATCCAGATTTCCTTCATAAACTGGAATGTCCATCTTTTTTTTTGAACTCATTCGGGCAATAGCTTTAATTAATCGCTCATTGGCTGCATCCTCGGCTGCAACTTCTCTTTCTTGTTCAGCTTCAGCTTCACTCTCGGAATCGCTAAGATCCCCCGCACTGACTGTGCATCTTTGCGTTGTCTCCATGTCTTCAAGTCTTGTTCGGAGATCTCGTATCTCTCTTTCCATTTCTGGATTTTGCGCTTGTCTTCCCCTTCTTCTCGGGTTTTCTCTTTCTTCTGGATCGGGTGACTGTCTATCCCGTCTCCTTAGCGGCATGGTGAAATTTCCTCCTCTGCTACAGAAAGCAAATAAATTTTCTTGCTCTGATACCACTCTGACGCAGCTGCACCCTCTGGGGCACGTCCGCTCTCACAGTATCTTCTTCTTCTCACGGCCCGAAGAACTCTTAAATAGCTCTTCTATTTTCCCTGTTGGGAAAATCTGCACCCACAACGCTCTTCTTAATGATCCCCCTTCTCAAATCGGGGAATCGGACTTCGTAGCTTCGCGAGTCCTGTGGTCGTGCACCCTGTTCTTCACAAAACCCCGAAACCCGATGGTTAAATGTCAATGCCTCCTATTCCTATCGGGAATTCTTCCGTCGGGATTTCGGCACTTATGATGTCGAAAACAACTTGCCTCTTTGATCCCCAACTCCCGATATGCCAATACATCGATACACATGTGTGGGTTGACTTTTCCACCTTCCGTCACTTCTATCGGGATTTCAAAATTCGCGTGATCGCGAATCCTGATGACAAAGGTTTCGAGTCTCACCTTTTCCCGATCCCTATATACGTGCCACCTGTCCTCCACTAGCTCCTGTCGTGGCCCACGCACAATTCTCCCGTCGGGATTTCGTGGATCGTGATTCCAACATGCAAGAGTTCTCTGTCGTCAAAAACCCCGATACTCCGACTCCCGACTGTTTTAGATCTTCTAACACGCGTTCCCAACCAATGGACAGTTCAGGACTCGTTGGGATATCGCGGATCGCGATTCTTGATGTTGTGATTTCTTCACTCCCGAAATTCGCGATGTGTCGAACCCCGATGCCTCTCCAGATTTCTGACGCATGTCCTGCCGAGATCAACGGCTAGGATTTCCCGTCGGTGTTTCGAAACCCAAAAGGCCTCGAACTTCTGAACTTCTGAAACCCTGATGCCTCACACAGGCTTAAACCCTTTGCAGCTTCTGTCCAATCGGATGGTTGACGGGTAACTAGATGATGATCAAACGGCTCACGGTGTCCTGAGCTTAAACTCCTGATGTGGTCGTAACTTCCTCGCTACTTCTGGTGGATCTAACGGCTCACGGGATTTCCACGATTTCCCTCCACAAGATCTCGATCGTCACTTCTTCTCCTTGAGGATTTCTTGATGCGAAACCTCCTGTACGTGACTTGCAACACTCCTTACCAGCTCCCAATCACCAACTTATTCACGCTATCCTTCAACAACTTCGAAGGCCTTATCCCTCTTGAGTTCTCTCACGACTTCGAGCCTCAAAAGAGGGTCTTTGCACGCACTCCTTGTGGAAACTCTACAAACACTTCAAGTGTTCAGCCTCTCTTGACTCTGCGCACACCTGCAACAGCAGTCCTCCAAAGCTTCTGCTCAGATTCACAACTGAGACTTCCTTCTGCCTGCACACTTCTAGCACAGCTCCAGGAACCCAACTTCACTTCTGGGTGAATGAGAATAAGAGTTAAACTACCTGAGCCTCCATCAATGCACTCCTTGCGGATGTTTTCGACTGCACTCCTTGCAGGAATCTTCGCTCAGATAGAGAAACAATTGAATCTCATTCCTCCTTTCCTTCAGATTTCAAACTCAACCATGAAATCATATGCACAGCACATCAAAGCAAATGCATAACAGGAAAACAAACATTCATGAGCATATCATCAACACACACACACACAGACATAAAACCATGAATCTGAATCAATCCCTTCTATTAATTCAAGATCTATACATGGATGTTCTTCTCCAGTTCTCTGCTACTCTTGCTCAATGCTTCTCACTGTCTTTGCTTGCTTGCTAGCTAATGTTACAATGTACAATGAGGGTGTCTATATCCGTTTTCCCTCCTGCGCTCTAAAACTGTCTAATCTGGAAATAAATTCTATCTACCTGCATTAACTAGATTAAATGCCTCCTATCTACTAAGGACGAGANGCTTGCTAGCTAATGTTACAATGTACAATGAGGGTGTCTATATCCGTTTTCCCTCCTGCGCTCTAAAACTGTCTAATCTGGAAATAAATTCTATCTACCTGCATTAACTAGATTAAATGCCTCCTATCTACTAAGGACGAGAGCGAATCGCTCAAGGTCCAATACAATATTCAAAAGGCGCTTTTCATTAAATGACTTTACTTATACATTGGCGCATCATCTTCAAGGTAAAATTCAAAAAGTTTGGCTGGGCTTGTCCAGCTATTCATTGTCTTCCGCGCTGGCTCGCTTGATAATTGCAATGCTCCTGCATCATATTCTCAACAATCCATACGCCCTGTCATCGAGTTTCCAAGGGATCTGATCTATCATTTTGGAGTGGGCTAACTCGGGAGCAATCTTCTCTCCAAAGTTACTTTTTCGGCAAGTTTTTCGGCGGCCCACTTTTAAATTTCTGGCTAATCCTAAACTCTAATCTATTTTCTGAACATCTGGGTTGGTTTAAATGGGGCAAAACACCTAGGGTAAGGTTATGAGATGCATAGAATTTTGATCCATGTAAAACTCAAACAACCCCTGAAAATTTGGCCGAATTCAAACCATTTTTTGCCTGAAAAACAGAATTCCAAAGGAAAGATTACTCCCAAGTTAGCCTACTCCTATCGGTTTATCGGTTTCTCGTTTCGACGGGCAAAGGATTAATCACGTGTCCGCTCCACGCCGTCTCTTCTGAAGCTCATCCATGCAATTGTCCCCATCATATCGTTCACACTGGCCCAGACCGGCTTAAAGCCAAAACATCCTAAGATTTGTCCGGTCAAGGTTAGCCCAAATCCAAACGAGAAAAACACGTTTATTCGATTTAAAAATATAATAAAATGTCGTTGCGTTTACGACGACACGTTCTTACGATGTATTTTAAAATACACTGGAAAACCTTCTC
>SNQJ01S0104138.1:0-16529 GCA_010110895.2 Picea sitchensis | reverse complement strand
CATACATTTGGTGGATCGATTCTATGCCTGGCATAAATTGATCGTTTTCCTAAGACTTGCTTACTTAGAGATAAGTGAACTTTGCACCAATGTTATAATCTTATCAATGTGGGAACTACACCAGAATCAACAAGAGTGTACTGGAAACATAAATTAAATATAACAATTACAAAAAGTACAAGTTACAATGTGTAAGAGACACCAATATCTCTTCTTTTGAGCACCAACTCAAGGAGACAACAATCCCATGTTTAGAGCACCAACTCCCTGTTTTTCAAGCACCAACTTGAGGAAGCACCAACTACCTTGTTTTCAAGCACCAACTTGAGGAAGCACCAACCCCCTTGTTTCAGGCTTCAAACTGTACATGACTCCAATCCTCTCTTGCTCCTCCCTACAACCCTCTCTTCATGTGAACGTTTCACATTCTCCCTTGGACTCTGTCTGTGTTTGATATTTTGAATTAGACCACATAGACACTTTGTTTCCACCACAATTTTTGGTTTATATAGTATTTCAATAGGTATGAATTTGAACCATTGTGTCTTTTAATAATGAACCATTGCACCTCTTCATTTAATCAACATTAATGGTGACATTTTTGTTTTATTAATATTTGATTTTAATTTTAAAAGACTTCAAATCCCTTCTAAATCGTTTTATCATTTTATTCCTTCAAAAATTGTTTTCTTGTATCTGGATTCAAATTCTGCAGATACGTGCTTCCTTCAATCCACTTTCCTTGTAACTGCGGGCTCGAAACCATAGGATTATCCACTCTAAGCGTTTTTCCTTTAGCGCTTTCTCTTTCCACCCTTATTCTTCTACATAGTACCTTATTCAAATGTCTGTGGGCTTATTTACTTCTAGGCCCTTAGCACCTCTAATCAACTCCTTTACCTTATCATGAGACCGATGCTAGAACCAAGTCCTCTAGACTTCGACCTTTGGGATACTCGTTCGATTCAAACTCTTTTACTCCCAGAATGGTCAACACCGAATGACCATAATTATCCTTTGGCGACATGGACGTCCCAAGGTATGCATGCCACATGTCACCCATTGCTGACATGGTCTTGCTGATGTGGAGCCGTGTGTCACCTTGATTCATGACTCTCATAAACCTTATGTCCCAAATAGGCCTGGACACTTGTCACCAGTTTATTGGTCCATGCATCATCTTTTTCTTCTACCACATGTCTCCCTCCTAGATCATTTCTCTAGACTGCTTGATCAAATGGTTGAGAAAGGCCTTGAAGAGAATTTAGATCGATGATTTGCGTGATTTCTCTATTTCGGCCTTCGAGATTTCTTGCTGACTCAAATTTATTTACGTTCGGAGGGTCAATGCCAAATGACCACCCTTTTCACCATGTTTCTCACCGATCTAATGGTCTAGAAATATCACGAAGGATCTTAGATCAACGGTCTTCAGGGTTTCGGTACTCTGAGACACCAAGATATTACAACTCTAATGTTTTTCAAATCCTCTGGAGTTATACCTGCCAAAGTTCTTAGACTATGCTTCCACTGCTTGATTGAACGACTCACATTACTCCCGAATTCTTCCCTCGATCTAACGGTTGGTGGGATTTCGGGGCTTCAATACTTTGTAGCTTCATATCTCTGCCTTATCTTGGTGTTTAATTAAATTAACAATTCGGATATAATCAAGTGTTGAGTGGATGGTCCTGGTTTATCTAGGCTCTTTAGACAAATCTATGTTTTGGATTTAATCAACTATTGAGTGGACGATTCTTATTCATTTCAAACACTTATAATTATTTTGTGTGATGGGTTCGCGGACTCTCAGACTCACATGTCTTCTCGGGTGTTATCAAAATGCACGCCCAACTTTTGCAGCCACCAAGATGAACCTATACTTAGAAAATATTTTAAGTGATTTTTCTCCGGTTCGTGGACTCATATCTCTTCTCGGATGTCATCAAAATGATTCCCGACTTTCGTTGCCTCCATAATGAACCATACTTATAATTTTTTAAGTGATATCGATAGAGTATGATACTTAGCCATTTTTTTGGTTGCTCAATGGATTCGTGGCAAAGAGATCCGAGCTGTCTGATCGTGATTTTATTTTGATCCAATGATCAACATTGTTCTTCGTTCTTTACTTTTGATTCCTGCAACTGGTATAGCCAGATACTTATCTAGATGATAAATCCATATTGACCCTTGTTGACATCAATGACAACATAAAACCATTTCCAACATCATTGACCACCACTAATAAAACATTTCAATAAAAAATCAGTCAGTGCCTCTGTGTAGATTACCAATTACTTGAAGGCTATGACAAATTATGTTATTGTGCATGTTTGGTGTAACTTGGTTAGATTTCCCAAATAGTGAGTATCTCTATCAAAATCAACATAAATGACTTTCATAAATTGACTCTAGAAATGCATTATATTTAGGATTTCTTATGGCATTTCCATCATTACCATTGTCTTGATCAAACTGTAGGACCCCCACTCTAAGTTTCATCATGTCATAAATAATAACATGGATGGTGAAGTAATGTTCCATTGAGGTAACCCATCTTGTGGGGTTGGATCCATAAAAATTGTTCATATCCAATTTGGGATATTTGTGCCACATGTGGTTATCATGAAAGGGTGATTTATTGATATGAGGATTGTGAAAGGGTGGCTTATTTCTAAATATCCTTCTTTGGAAGGACCCTCACTATATATATCCATGCATGATGTTCCAACCAATTGTTTTTAGGGGGTAGGAGGTGGGTTGCTAGTGGCACATGTATTCCAACAAAGAAACTTGATTTTTCAAGTGGCACACATTTGCATTGATGTCCAAAATCTCTTTACCCTATTTCTCAGTAGCGTGTTTGATTTCACCCATTCTTGAGTCAATATCAATGTAATGGGAATCTAAATATTTAATTTCTTGACCTAGGGCATTGCGAGTGGTTTCCATAGAGTCCTAGGGTATCATTGCACTGAAAGATTTCCCCAAAATATTGGTAGTTCACTTTATGTAGGATTTTAGTGGCTTGTGTCACAAAGTCTAGGGTTTGCAAGGCCCTAAGTACAAACAAGTGTTAGGTTCTATATATCTTTGATATACATGTTGGTTTCCAACAATAATACTCAACCCAATCTCTCAGGATGCTAATTGAGGATAGACCATACCCTTATCCATGCTACTAGATTCTTAGGTACTAAATAGTGATCTCCCAAAGTGTTGTTCTTGTTGTACAATCGAAACAACTTGACCAATAGTTTTATGTAAGGTTGGTTTCAGGTGCACCTAGGGGACTTCTTATACACCCAATGGTATGTGGAAGTGAAATTCCATATATAAGTATCATTTGATGTGATATTACTCAAAAAGGTACTAGTAGAGGTTACAAGGGTATCCAACAAGGTGACTTCACTAGTATTTTCTATGTGTATTATTCTCCAATCAAAATTTTACCCAACGACATATCTCTATGTTATTTAATGACATTGGAACATGTCACTAGCCTAAAAAAATAATTTCTAGAATCTAGATGGAAAGAGTTTACTTTTCAATGGAGATCCTTTATGTGCCCAAGGTTTAGAGGTGACAAATTTCAAATGAACATAACTCTATAAATATTTATCAAAATATATTTTATGACCCCAAATATGAAATATTACAACCACTTTACATCTACTAGCACTAGTTTGGTAGAAACTTGGGAACTTTGTCAAAAGATACTTTCTCTACAATTTGTGTAGCCGTCACCAAAAACACCCTAAAATAACTTATAAAAAGAAAGAAAAATTCTTCCACTTGTTGATCAAGAAAGAGATTTGATACCACTTGTAGCAATCCTTAAGCCTTAAAATGAATCATAAAGAAAAATATTCAAAGAAATATAAATGTAGAAGAATGGAGACAACAAACAATGAGATTTAATCTTGTAAAATACAATTGTTGTATTGAATATTTCCAAAAGAGAGAGAAATGTTCACATGCTACTTTGAGGGGGCAACCTCTTATGAGAAAAGCTCCAATTACAACAACAACACTTCACAAACATTACATATCTTTATATATTTATAAATAGTTTCTTTATAACTATGTGGGGTCCCATCATTAATGAGAACCAACCACCTAATTGGGTTTATTTAGTACAAAGGACCCTTTTACAATAATTAACTATCCACTAACTATCTAATGGGCCTTATGCAAAGAAGGTGGCGTTGTACATTAAATCCTTAGTACTCCAATGTAGGGAGGTTAGGGTAGGGCCCTAACATGCAGTTGGTAGTTTAATGTATTATATATTTAGCACTAGACAAGACATTACCCAGGCAATGTAAATCTTAAGCAAATTCATTGCTAATCCTAGACATGAACATTGGGATATAATGAAGAGGGTCTTCGTTTATTGGAGGGGTAATTTCAAGTATTCCTTTTGTTATCATGGTAGGATTTTAGGGGACTAATGGTCAATGGCCATACACGGTTATATGGGTTTTGATTGGGACAAATATGTAGATAGGAGGAGATATACCAACAAATATGTAATTTGATTGTTTGGTGCAGCAGGGATTTGGATGCATGATCCAAAAAGATATTTTAATACAAGGTATAAAAACCCATTTTTGGCACATTACAGAGCGCAACCCCTTTTTCTCGGGCTCCTGGTCACCTGAGCACCTCCATGTGGCCTAGCGCTAAGGTTGGCATGCTGGCCCCTAGTCTTCAGCCCCCAAACCTCGACACTTGGTCGCATGCATCCCCATGTGTCCTGACCTTATCCTCCACATTCTCTGTACTCCTAGATCCTAGTCGTGGCCCATGGTTATGCGCCTTGGTCGGCAGGCTAGCCCAATTGACCGACGCTAACCCCCACATCTCCGCGCTATCAGTTTAAGTCTGGGTCATATGGTAGTGAAATTGGTAAATTACGAAATCAGAGGCTAGGATCCACTTATCCCGTGCCAACACATAAGGGTCTGGACACATACGGTAACATATATGCATAGGAGATGGGCTAAAGAAACTCTGTGCCAAAATACAAGAGGTGGACCGTGGTTATATTCTGTAGTCGTATGGGACCATGTCGGGGGCTAGGGCCTAGCCCCAACCCTATCCTCCGTCGATTAACACCATAATGCAACTTAAATATTAACCAAACCGTATTGTGGTAAGAACCACCGTGTAGGTGAACTGGTAGCCCGACCTACGTAAAGATTTGGCTGCCCATGGAGGTCATGGGTTCGACCCCCTGGACCCTCAAACAATATTTTATCACAACAACCAAGACCAATGGAGGGTGCCATGTGGAAACCCAAGAATGGGCCATGTGGCACCATACTATTCACCCATATAATCTGCCACGTGTCAAAAACGGATTCAACCAGTTGTTCCCTGATGTCTCTGCCCAGTCAACATCCTGTCCATGTCATCCCATGCCAACTGTACCTTCCATGTCATCCTGTGCCACGTGTCACACCCTGAATCATCCACCTGTACCTATCCAATCAACACCAATGCACCCTGCCACGTCAGTTGTATGACCGTATGTCCTATACAGTAAGCTGCCACATCAGCACTGTACAGACTGTACAATGAACATTTTTGCCTGTTTGACGAAAATAAAAGATCACGATATATTTCACATGCGACGTTTGTTTGAGCCTGTTCAAGTTGTAGTGGGTTTGTGTGGACGATGCCTACATACATGTCTTTTTTGAAGCCATTCTGAGTACTTTGATTTTTAGGCCTTCCTGGACCCATTTTGGTCCCGAGATCCAATTTTGGATCACACCTCTGCACTAAATACATTTTGGTCCTCTAAAAGGTTACTGACCAGTCATCAAGTGTCGGATAGGGCACCCCACTTGTTCTCTGTCTTTAAACTATGTCTTGTGCACATGTCTCATCAAGATCAACTATAAAACAACCATGATAACAGACATCATATTGTTAGCCACTTGTACTCTGTCACATCTTACTGAAGCCACTATCATCCATGTTGACAACATTACTAATGATAACAATAGAAATATGACTGCAAATGAGCTAATATGTTTGAAATACTTGGACAACATTAGCTTATCTTGAAGCAAAGTGTGATTGATCTTCCATTCTACAGTCATCTCCTGTTCTTTCTTAAGATCAATTACTTTATTTGAAACAATTATAGGTGTGGTTCTTGCATGAGGTGCCTTTCTTAATTGTTCCATTGTTTGAAGAAATTTATTTTCCTTTAAATGATGAGCATGAACCACATATTCTTTGCCTTCTTTGGTTAAGTGATATTGATTTTGTTCCCTGTAGAAGATTGCCTTGTGATCATACAAATAAGGACTTCCTAAGACCATTCCACATTCGGTTGTCCTCTTTCCTTGAAGACGATTCCCCTGATACACCAACCCCTTTTTTCCTTGCTTCAATGTATGTTGCTTGAACTGAAACCTCATCAAGATTAGTAGGTCCAAACATAAATAGATTCTTACAAATATGTATAGGTAAACCTCCTATATACTTCATAAGATTTTCTTGGATATGTAAAGGAATATCTAACATCAATTCCATTTTATGAAATCCATCGGTGTACACTGTTTGTCCTTTTCTTAGTTTAAGACCTTGCCATTCAATTAAGGCTTTCTCTTTATAACCCAAAGGATATAATTGCTTTCTAAGTGCAGAAATAAAACTTTTCCATGATGGAAATACATTACCCACTTGTTGCGTGCCATTTTGCAACTTGCTTTGCCACCGGATGAGTGTTGTGCCTGCAAGTCTAAGTGATGCAAACATGATTTGAGTTGCCTCATCCTTGATTTTTTGGACACTGCAATAAATCTCCATCTGTTTGACCCAATTATCAAGCCTCTTTGCATTGACTTCACCATAATACATGGGTAATTCAAATTTTACATCAAGATTAAGTAAAGGAATTTCATGTTTATGTTTATGGACATGTTTTCTTGCAGTGGATTTATAACTTGAACTTGAAGAAAAAGAAGATGGAGAAGAAGGAGGTGAAGGAGGAATTTGAGGAGGATCCTCTCCTTCTTCACTTTTGACCTTTGAAGATTCACCTAGAACCGCTCTCTTCCGTTCAAAATAATCCTCATACAAAACCTTCATCATCTCCGACATAGCAAAGAAATATTTTTGAAACTCTTTCTCATCATGAGAAAGTCCCTTTTCCTATGACATATTCTCACTTTGAGAAGTTCTCTTTCTCAATCCAATCTCATGATTCTCTTCAATAATATCTCCTTCACCACGATTCAACCTTTCCCCGGTATCAGAGCTAGTTGATGTTTGGATTTTGAGTTTGTATAGGTGGCACTTTGACTATCACACTGAACTATATTATCTCTCTAACTTATCCCCACATATAAACATGTTTTCATAAACCAAATAGCCTCTTTACAGGAATGAGTAGCTATGATATATTCTACCTCTACAATGGACAAAATTACCATATCCTGTCACTTGCTCATCGATCCAGAATTAGATATCAGGACCAAAATGGGTCTAGGAAGGCCTAAAACTCAAAGTGCTCAAAATGGCTTCAAAACGAACATGTGCATAGGCCTCGTCGATATGAAACCAACACAACTTGAAAAAGCTCAAACATATGTCATATGCGAAATATATCGCGATCTATTTGTTTCGTCAAACAAGCAAAAATGTTGATTGTACAATCCGTACAGTTCAGATAGTGCTGACGTGGTAGATGACTGTACAGGACGTACAACTGTACAACTGACATGGAAAGGTGTGTTGGCATTGATTGGATAGGTACAAGTGGATGAGTCCAGGTGTGACATGTGGCACCACTAAAAGGGTGACACATGGCACAGGCTGACGTGGTAGGTACAGTTGGCATGGGACAATGTGGATAGGATGCTGACTAGGCAGACACATCGATGAACAACTGGTCGAATCCGGTTTTGACACATGACAAATTATATGGGCGAATATTATGGTGCCACGTGGTTGAGTCTTGGGTTGCCACGTGGCACCCCTCCATTGGTCGTTGGTTGTTGTGGTAAAATATTGTTTGAAGGTCCATGGGTGTTGAATCCGTGACCTCCATGGGCAGTCAAATATTTACGTAGGCCGGGCTACCAACCCTACACAATGGTTCTTACCAAAATATGGTTTGGTTAATATTTAAGTTGCCTTATAGTGTTAATCGGTGGAGGATAGGGAGGCTAGCCCCTAGCTCAGTCCCATACGACTACACAATATAACCATGGCCCACCTCTTGTATTTTGGCACAGATTTTCTTTAGCCCATCTCCTGCGCATATGCATTACCATATGTGTCCAGACCCCTTATGTGTTGGTGTGGGATAAGTGGAGCATAGCTCCTAGTTTTAGGCTTTACCAATTGCACTACAATATGACCCAGACTTAAACTGATAGCAAGGAGATGTGGGGGTTAGCATTGGTCATTCAAGCTAGCCCACCGACCAAGGCACATAGCCATGGGCCATGACCAGGAGCTAGGCAGAGTACAGAGCATGTGGAGGATAAGGCCAGGACACATGGGGATGCATGCGATCGAGCGCCGAGGTTTGGGGGTTGAATACCGGGGGCCATCCTTAGTGCTAGGCCAGGCGCTCAGGTGACCAGGAGCCCGAGAAAAAGGGGTTGCGCCCTGTAATGTGCCAAAAATGGGTTTTTATACCTTGTATTAAAATATCTTTTCGGATCAAGTGGTATCAGATCATACAACGTCTATTTGAGCCCATTCAAGTTGCATTGGGTTTGTGTCGACGAGGCCTACACACATGTTCGTTTTGAAGCCATTCTGAGCAATTTTATTTTTAGGCCTTCCTGGACCCATTTTGATCCTGAGATCCAATTTTGGATCAATGAGCAAGTGACAGGATATGGTCACTTTGTCCATTGTAGAGGTAGAATATATCATAGCTACTCATTCATGTAAAGAGGCTATTTGGATTATGAAACCGTGTTTAGATGTGGGGATAAGTTAGAGAGATAATATAGTTCAGTGTGATAGTCAAAGTGCCACATGTTTGGCAAAGAAATCAACCTTTCTTGCAAATACAAGGAATATTGATATTATGTACCATTTTTTTTTAGACATGGTAGATTATGGAAAAGTGATACTAGAGAATGTTGACACTTTGCAAAATGTTGCAAATCCATTAACGAACTCGATGAACATAAATAATTTTAGGGGGTGCTTTGAATTTATGGGCCTCATTACCCCTAATAATTAGCTCATGGTTTGATGGAGTCTCCCTTATGCTCTTGCAACATATATGACAAGTGGGAGAATGTTAGGATAGGTGTGTCATACACCTTGCAATTATCTCAATGAGAATTGGCATGCATGCAATCGAAACGATGCCACTTAGATTTTAGTTAAAAAAAAAACATTGTGGTTGTTATCTCATGCATGGAGTAACATTTTTAGTAAAAGAAAAAAACGTTATGGTAGTTATCTTATGCATCGAGTAACGATTTTAGAAAAATCCAAAAGCAAAACAAATTTGGTGGTTTCCTACATGAGGAATTAGGAATAATAAATGGTAAATATGGTTTCATTATGCCTATATATAGAGTGCTCGTTATGTCTATATGTCTATATATATAGTGCTTGACTTGGAGTTATTGTCTAAGGTTATGATTGTATTGTTATGTTAGAAATCTCTCCAAAACTTGTATGTGACGACTCTTAAGAGTTCATAGACTTTGAAATTGTATTGTAACACTTGTTAATTGTTGAATAATATAATTAATTTTATTGTAACACTTGTTAATTGTTGAATAATACAATGAATTTTCTTTGGAGTGTGGGGTTTTTTTCCAAAGGTTTTAAGAAATCATTATGTAATGGTTAAATGTTTTTTGCACATTCTTCTCTCATTGATTAAAGGAGGAAGTGAATTTTGCATCTCTACTTCCTTTCATATAAATACCAAAACGGTAAGGAACATACCACATCCATTCTTAAACTTTATATTTTAATTGATTTCTTTTAACCAACTCTTGTTATTCTTGAAATTAAAAATTATTTTTTTATACAACCTTATTACAAGAACCCTTAAGCCAAACATAACATTTACGTCTTGTAATATTTTCCATATGTTATTTTCAATATAAAAAACTTTCATAAAGTCAATAAAACAAAATAACAAATTAATTTTATCCAAAACATTAAGGATTAGCATAGATTTTTAAAATAAGAATTTCATTCACACAAATGGATCAAGTTGGTTAGTTTCTTTAGCTTCACACAAATGAATCAAATTGGTTAGTTTCTTTAGCTTCTTAGATAGGATTTGCCTTAGACTAAAATCTAAAAAGGTGTAAGGGTTTTTACTACTTTCTATTGGTTAACACTGCATTTTTATCACTATACCACATTTTGTGTTGACTTTCAAAAACCTTTACCGATAAAAACAATTCCAACTTTTACTGAAATATTTTATAAATTATTGTTTTTAAATAAATTGTGAAGTTTTCAAAATAAAAATAAATTATTTAATCCATCAATAAACTCGATGAGATACATCGATATGATATTATCAAAATAAAATATAGCATAAATTCCATCAAATACATCTCTTTATATAAAATAATATCACGAAATAAAATACAATTAATAAAATCAATAAAATAGAAACTGGATACCTTATCGTCTAAATATGTCACTCCATACTTTCATCAGCATGACCCCATCGAATTTCCATATAATTCGTACCTCAAATTCGCTACTTGGAGGTCTTGATTCGTGCCTCATAGTGCTTGAATTTGATAACTATAATTACGAATATGTAATGAAATTACAACATGGGAAAGCTGTGTAAAACACTAACGAGGAATGCGAAAATAGAGGGGAGTGTGGTTCTTGGGCGTCGGGCTGGCACTCCACACAGAAAATGCGCTTGATGAATTCATCCATTTCTCTACCAGTTCTGGATAGTGACGATTCAACACGTCTTTCAGACTCTCTGTATTTTTGTTTACCCATTCAAGTCCTTTCTCTGTATATACTTCCTTGTTGAAATCACTGGTGAAAAATCGGTCCGCTTCCAATCGACTGCAATAACAATAGACAACAAGTCCACCATAAGAAACTGCACAGATACGTACAGCCAGCATTTTTCTAATTTTGCTTGTGGATTGAATATAATAAAGGAATACTACCCACCGTGATGCCATGAGCAAAAAGATAAAGAAAGCTGTCTCGCTGATTGCATAACCTGTGATCTTCTTTTCTGCCATCAGGCCGACCAACAAATCCAAATTTTCAACGTCGTTACCATAAACCTCTTGTAGGGTTTTGATAGCCTCCTTATCGTCTGTAAGGTCCTCCCATTTAGCAATGGGAATCATAAGCATATTGCGACGGAATTGATTGTATCTTGATACGCTCCTCTCCCTGTCACGATAAACTGAAAAAAACCCCAAAATCCAATTCTATCAGATAATAACACGACACCCAAAATTTTACTGATTTTAATATGATCTTGAAGGGAGGATTATGAGCTAATGATCTCTTACTCTCAAGTGCAGGCATGTCTACATGATCAGGTCTGTCCTGGCCACTGGGGTCCTGCGCAATGAGGTTTCTCATCCACACAGGGTAGTTCCAGAGATCAAGGGCGCCGCAGGCTTGATGCCCCATTGATACAATCTGAGCTTCACTGCCAATCTCTGATAACTTTTTTTCTCCTGAAACTCCTAGGAGCTCTCTTATGTCTACCCTGTGACATGAAAATTAAAACCACGGAGTAAATGCTATATGCTCTGGTTAATCTATGAAGGTGTTAACGAGAGTAAGTGAGAGTTCTGTTCTGTAAGTGATGATGATGGTGTTTACAGTCCTTAAGATCAATAAACTGTTTAAGGTCGAAATGGAAGTTTCGAAATTATTACAAGATAAGAGATCCTATAAACGCACTCTTTGAGCAGGGGAAGTGTTTTATAAACTCACTCTTTCAGCAGCGGAGGTGTTTTGGAACTGGATGAATTTCCATGAATGTCTCTGAGGAGAATGTTGTCTGGCATCATGCTATGCATTCGATAGACACTAACGAATTCCTCCGTCAAAGAGTATGGGACTCCATGATTCTGAGGCTTGGGCATAGAGATAAAGCCACTTAGAATAGAACTTCCTGTGTGACCAAAGGCATCCTTGATCTTCTTCCCCAATAGTCCATACCTGCGCATCATAAAGGTTTTTCCAGAACTGAGTAAAACAAAATATTTTATTAAGTTTGTACAAAACATTTGTACAGTTTATGTCTACTGTAAAACAGTTTGATTTTAGTTTTGAAGCATTAAAATTCCTAATATAACCTAGACTTGTCCTCTGGTTATAACTACTTGCTAGTTTAAGGAGCAATTTTAACATATTATTTAAACTCCTTACCTTCTGTTTCATAATTCTTAATGCAAATGATAATTCATAGTTCTTGTGGTAAATGATAGAATGTAGAGATTTTTTTCATACCCATATTACTCTAATACCCATGCTATTACTATGCATTTCGACTTTCGACTTTCATAATTATTATGATTTATGGGTGCTGCCAGGTATTTGAAGGTTTATTTCAATGATATTAATGTAGAAATCAATGAATTATGAAATATTATATAGCTATGAAAATATGTACCAGTTGGAGCGCATTGCAGCAAGGAGGGTGTCCGTTTTAAGGAGCTCTACTGTCCAGTCAATGGTGTGGATTTTAGCAATCACTGCAGAAGTCACTAATCTTGCATGACGATACAATTCCTCGTCATTCAGATCGTGATAATGATGCTTCATTGTTCAAATAAATGATGTTAATTTACAGTCCGTTTGATTTGAATATCGAATATATATTATAGGGTTATAGTTACCTTCAGCATGTCGCAGACTGCGTTATGTTCTTTGATAAACAAGGCTTGGAGAATTGATAGACCAGCCCATGAGTTACGAATATCTCCACTAACAGGAATTCCATCACTCTTGTGCAAAAGAAGACCATCCTCGCCCAACTTCAGCTTACCATCCTTGAAAGTTCTTACTTTTGCTGAGCGATCAATGTCGTTTCCATACACTGCACTCCCATCCCTGCATAGCATATAGATACATAAAGTCTGCATAGCAGATACATACCTAATCTTCATAGATTGGTATTTTGCCACTTCTCATGGTATATGAATGAAAAGTTTTATGTTAATTTATCTTGAATATTTACAAATGATTCTGAAATTCATAATAGATTAGAGATAGCATCCTTACCACCAGGCAGTTCTCCTGTTAAGGTATCCTTTTTTGATATCGTAGAATCCAGTAGAAAATTCTTTGCTTTCCAAAAATCTGAATGCTTTGAGTGGGCATTGTGATGCAACGCTCAATGGGGCCCTTAACTCTGACTGGAAATCTCAAGCAGTTGGAGATATATTATCTTTGAATAAGAAAATAACTATTGAACTATGACTCCAAACATTAGAGACTGGGCAGTGTACAACACACAGTATACAACACAGAACACAGAATACATTATTCTACATTATGTAGGCAACCATTGAAGTGAAATACATTAATGGTGCAGGGAAATGGGCAGCATATTGTAATAATTAGTGGATGTAACTTTTGAAAAGTCCCGAAATTATTTTTCTAAAATAACTAATTGGACCCATGGTAGAAGACGTTGTTATTTATACCTGTTTGGTGTCTTCCACATGATCGATCCAGTCATGAATCATGAACTGAATCCAGGCAGCAGCAAGCATGTTAAATTGCGTGCCCGTATCTATCATTTGCCTCCGAGCAAGCAGCTTGGTAGCAACTACCATGGGATCTGGCCTCACAAGCTGTTTACACAACAATTTTACTCGGTCAGTGTAAATGTAAGTTGTAACCTAATCAGAAGTCATTCAATATGACGGTATCAGGTATGTAGGGATAAATGAATGAGTCGGAGAGATATATCCATAATCACCTGATCCTTTTGAGGAGAAGGCATCATGTTTCGTCCAAAAAATGTATCTTCACTTCCTGCTTCCAGATTGAATGGATCATTGTAAGATCCGTCAGCTGTTCTGTATGGATAATCGATTGGATTATATCTTACACCCACCGGTGTACTTCCCACGTTGATAAGATTATAACGCTGGTGCAACGTCCGCCTTATCTCCAGGTAGATAAGTCCCAAGAACACAGGCAATTTATGCCAGGCATAGAATCGATCCACTAGATGCATGATCTGCAAATCACATTATGATTAGGGAACCATATATAATTTTCCCTGTAATTGCATACAGAGTAGTCAATTGAAAATTGCAACACTGTGTATATAGTATAATGGCTTCATGTATGGAGCTTAATTCAGGTAGATACTTGATATCATATGAACTTTGTTACTATGGAGAAAATGGAATATTGGATATTTTGGGATAGTATAAGGGGTTGAAATCACCTTTTACGGGGTTTAAAGTAAGAATTAAACTGTTTCTGATTGATTAAAAACTGTTTCCTATTGATTAAAAGCTAGCGTTTTTGGTATTTCTTGTATTTTAAAGATCGAAGATCCAAAGACATTTGAAATTCTACCACTTACAAACTATCAATTTGTTATTTCAAATGATTTGTTTTAACTTGCATATCGCTGCAAGGGCTGCACTACTGGGGCTAGAGTTTTAACCTAGCTGATAAAGCATCTCCTCCATCTACTCTTGGTTGCTCGGCCCTTCATAGCCTATTCTCTCCCAACTCCGTGTGCCCTCCCTTCTTGTATTCCTCCTGATCTCCATCGCTCTCTGTCCTCAAGTTTCTCTAGTGGCAGCGACCTCTTTATCTCTTGGAGGTTCCACACCCTCTCTTTGTTTTGCAGGTATTTTGAGCAGTGAAGCAGTTAAGCCTGGCCTCAACGTTGCTCCAGTTAATGGGATATTTGGGGTGACCTTTAGGGATATTGTGAAGAATGGGGCAAATCTAGTCCTCCCTTGAGTCGTTTCATGGGTCATGAGGCTCAAGCCTTATCTATTCCCGTTGTTGTTTAGGAAATCGTAGGTGGTCTTCTACATCTCAAATGGTATGGTCTGCCACTTCAATGCCCTATAGCCTCGCTTAGTGGATCTGCACAAGTTCTGGATTTTTTGGAAGCCTGAAATGAAAGAAGAGGTCTTTATTTACCAAGGGTTTTTCATATTTGAGTTTGATCTAGTATAAGATAGGGCTTTGATTTTAAACTCAGGACCTTGTTATAAGGTAATTCCGGTTTAGGTACCTTGTTTTGATTTAATGATTGATTGTCTTTCTTCAAGGCTAATGTCTCTTAGAATTTTGAATTTACCTTTGCATTTTTGGTGATTAGTTTCTCTTTTAGCCATGAGAAAATATTTCGGTAATAAGTTTTATTAAAAAAACTTTATTATAGATGTGAAACTAAACTAATTTAACCACACATAAATCTATTATCTATACTTAATAGATATATAACGATGAATCTAATTGGTATGCAAATCTCTTATCAGTGAGAAAGTTGTAAATCTCTACATACATTTCTAATACCTCTAAGAAAAAGTTGTAAGTTCACTAAAACATTATTTGATACCAATCATTATCATGTATAGAAGAGACTTACTATATATTTACATTTCTCAGACTTCTAAGAAAAAGTTGTGACTGCAAATTTCATATTGATCATCGCATATGGAAAGGACTTACGAGAAAGAGGAGCTTGTCTATGAAAGTCATTCTCGAATATTCAGAGAAGAGACTCAGATCAATAACTTGGTGCGATAACAATACATTTTTCAATGAATCGAGCAAACCCATGAGCTTTTCAGACAGTATCGATACAGACTGCAATAAATGCGCGTTATGATTACACTGGAAGAAGTAATGCCTCAGAGGATGAAGTTGAATTCTGGAAGCATTAATATAGGGCAGGGGCGACCATGAACGTTGAATCATTCTCAGTCGTGTTGCATTTTTCTCTGAACGTCGCGTGTTCTGTACGTATCGTGATCTCTTTGAAAAAAACTTTTAAATCACTCTCTTTCGACTTTTGTCTGCTTCTAAATATTATAATAGCTCGTAATTTGCATGCTTGTTATATAAAATTAGTGATAATCACACGACGTTATAGTCTGATACGAAGATGACGCGAAATTGAAACTGTGGGCGCGGATGAGACTGCACATTCACTCTATGATGTAAGTGATGGAGACTGCAGGATTTGAATACCTTAAAAGTAGAGATTCTCATCTTAGCCACTTACTAGAATAATGTTGTAGGATGTACATTATTCAACATGGCAATGTCACAGGAAAATGCCATTTTAACTTCTTGCAAGAGCGTCCATTTTGAAGAGATTTTTTTAGGTCAATGCCTGCCGTATTGATCGGCTATGGCTTCCATGTGAACATATTTTTTGAGAAGGTTTTCCAGTGTATTTTAAAATACATCGTAAGAACGTGTCGTCGTAAACGCAACGACATTTTATTATATTTTTAAATCGAATAAACGTGTTTTTCTCGTTTGGATTTGGGCTAACCTTGACCGGACAAATCTTAGGA
>SNQJ01S0104137.1:29799-51453 GCA_010110895.2 Picea sitchensis | reverse complement strand
CCCAAAAAACGAGAACTCTAGAGAGTTCTCATTAAGTTGGTAACTATGTTAACACAGAAACTGGAAAAGAAATGCATAAGGAAATGAGGTCCTCATTAAATTCATTTAGTGGTTAAGGCTAAAGGTGACAAGAAGGAAGACTTAGTGAGGAAGGTGGACAAGTCTGCCATGAGCATTTGACCTTCAAGAGGCTTGGTGAAGAAAAAATCAGGCTCAAGATCACTCTTGAACTTAAGTTTAAAACAATGAAACATGTCACAACAACATTATAATCAAACCTCCATTACAATACAACCACAAAAAATCGTTTGGATCATCCATGCACGAGTGTTTCAGCACCAGAGGAAGTAAGACAATGAAAGAAAACACTAAAACAGATCATAGTAGCATTATAATCAAACCTCCATTACAATACAACTACAACATCTCGTCTAGATCATCCATGCACGAGTGTTTCAACACAAGAATAAACAAGATGATGAAACAAATTGACTTCCATTATTGCAAAAGTCTTAGGTCTCATACATAAATAGAGAACAACTCTGCTATCAAAATATTACAAAATAGGGAGCTATGCTCAACCATTGACCACCATAACAAATTATTAAACTGATCTATTTATACTCAGATCAGTGGACAACCGCTAGGAGAGTCATCTGGCCATCCCGTCCAAGGCTCTTCATCTGTGCATCCTTCTGTCAGACTGTGTGTGTATCCTTCTTTCAGATGCAAGCTCAGATCGACATGAGCTTGCAGGAAAAACCATCCATCATGGTACCTCGGGATGACAGTTTTGTCCCCTCGGCCAGAGCTTCCATTCCCTCTATTTATGGAGTGATCCGAGGTTTCACCTACCAGTATTTTTTCATTAACTAAATTCTCTTCAGGATCAAGATGCGGCTGGACGACTAGGGGGCAACCATGTACTACTATTGGATTTGACATTATACGAGCACGTGATTTTGGGGCCGTTGGAAGCAGTTTGGACCCACACCACTTTTGGGCCCGAAACGCACCACCTTCCGCCACATAGTTGTCCTGCAATACCATGGTTTATATTTTTTCTCGCTCAAGGATTTTGACGCCGGAGCATGTTGCGACATCGAAATGAAGCACGACCGTTGATCTGGTCGCGATTTGCGATCTGGGTGCACCTGCTATTTTAGCGGCCCCTCCAAAGCTTTATTCGCCTTCCAATTATGGAATCCTTCCAACCGCATTTATATATGGCACTAAATTGAAATTCACAGGAGATCTCCATCGTTGCAAATTGCACCCACCTATTCTCCTATGTTCATGGTTGTCACCTGCGGCCCTTGACGATTTCATGTGATATCACTTTTCATTTTTCACCTTCCTATAATTCCAAAATTTTCAAATGTAGGCTAAATCTTACTATTGTTTAAAATTTCACAAAAATATCCCTTCACTACACATAGTCCAAAATGTTTGTGAAGCTTTACCAAAATGCATGTACAGCTTATTGTTATAACTCAAAATGCCACTACTATGCATTTCTGATGTTGACCTACTCATTCACACATATTCCAACCCTTTTTGTTGGATTTCCTCTCAAAAAACACTCGTTTGTATGGTGTATGTGTCATGATACATATGTAGAGCACATACATATGCTAGTTGCACACTCAAAATCCTACGTACATATGCTAGTTGCATACCTGAAATCCCACGTGTACTCTAAAAAATTGCGAAAATATATAAATTATCCACTTTCTGGCAGAGTTTACAGGCTATTTTAGGTTGTGCAACCATTTTACCTCCTGTAGACCTTTTGAAAACTAAATAACCATCATTTATCCATATAAAAAGGGCCCTAGGGAGGTCATTTGGACAATATGAAAGAGAGGCAAGAGAACTCTGCCAAAATTTCTCCCTTGTATTCCAATCCTTTTTTGCATTCTTCTTTGAGTTTCGTCCTCAACATTCCCTTCCATCCATCCTCCTTATACAATCCATCCCTTTCCCCTATATTGGCATGTTGGTTCTGAGTATAACATATTGGGAATAGTGCACTTGGAGTCAAAGAAGAGGAACCTAGGGGAGGTTCGTAGAGCGGCGCCAGCAAAATTCAGATTGTAACTTCCAATTTTGTTATTAATAAAAGAGAAAAATTCTTGTCCCATATCTTGATGTCTTGATGTTTATATTTATGGATGTTTTTCATGAATATATAACCCTTTAGATGATCTTGATAGTTATGCATATGCTATCATAGTTTGTTCTATAACATTGTTTCAGGCCAGCTTTGGGAGGAGGCCTACAATCTTGGAAAGGACAACAACTAGAAGGGATCAACAACAATTGAAAGGACTTGAGGTACACATTTTGGTCTTCTCTCTCTTCCCTTAATTATCATAAGGTATTTTTGGATTTGGGTAGAATAAAAATTGTTTTGTCTTTTAAGGTGTCAAGGCTCTGCCTAGTCGCTAGACCTGGATCAGGGGGATTTTCCCCATAGTAGAATTGGTGACTCCACTAGGGATTCTCTCTAGGGTCTTGTTATGAGATCTTTATTTGGATTGAATTCATTTTTCTTTTAGTGTTCTAAGTCTTTTTGGGTCTCTAGTCACCTTCCAGGTGCTTACCATCTTTTCTGATTTGGGTGGTTTGTCTGAATATTTCTCTTTTTTGATAATTTTTAGTCACGTGAATGCCCTGTTTTATACCCAAACCACACACATATGTGTTCTTCTATACACATAGCCCATGTATATTCTTAGGATCACTGTGCAAAACACGCATGCCTGTCATATTTAAGATTTTTTTCAAAAATATTTTATTTCCTTTCAGCAAACCTTTGGTTTCTCAGGTATTCCTGAGTTCAAGGGGCCTCTGTTGATTGTGGTTTGGATAGACTCAAGGCTCATATTGTCTATGAAGTTGTAAAGACATATTTTTTGTTTCTTTGTCTCTTTCTGTCTGTTTTCAAGCTTAAGGGTGTACTTGTAAGCTTTAGGTCCTCCTTTCGATTTCAATGAATCCATGCTCTCTCTTGTTATGCTTTGAAGAGGAAAAAAATATAGTTGGTTTTTATTTTCATTTCATAAGCATATAAAAAGAAAAATAAATTGCTGTAGTTTCTTGACTGCATTTTATTTCTACTTTGCCTGTTTGTTTGGTTTTAGTACCTTACGTTGTTTGTGTAAAAAGAAAAGAGTTCTTAACCCAAAGTTCCTTTTTATCTTCTTCCTTGAAAGTTTAAGTATTTGCATTGCATTTGGAATGAAAAATCATTCTGGGATAGATTGCATTTTAGGATCTTGGTCTTTATTTTGAAACATTTGCACCTTCAAAGTTAAAAGGACATTTTTTTCAATTGTAGAACGTAGTTTTCTTTAAGAACAATGTTATAAAATCTTATTATCTCTTCTCTTTCATCTCTCAAAGAACATCACGAGTTTCACTTTTGTACCCCTGATTAATCAAGCCGCTAAAATTAACGCTTAATGTTAAAATAAATTAGACTTTTTTGTCTAATTTAGACTAGGCTTTAGGGCCTTGGATTAGGTGTGGAGAGGAAACTCTTCAAGGCCACTTAAATAAAATTAAGATTGTGAGATAGGGAGTGTTGAAGTCCAGTGTCGTAAAATCTATCTAGGACCCCCCTCTAACATAGGGGCTAAACACGAGGTCATGTGAGGAAAGGTAGAGGAGATAACCCCTCCAAAGACAGACTAAGCATAGTGGGGATCATATATTGAGGGTCATTCTTGGGATTCCATTGACTGCATTTGACTACAGAGCTTCATGGAACTCGAATATATTTGGGATCCTCAGTTGTCTTCCAGACCATTTACTTTCAGTACCCTCTAAAGGTTTCAGACATAGTTATCCTTCTCATACGATCTACCCGATTGTCGACTGTACCCGTCTAGTGACTGACTGCGTGCTCGAAACCTAGTTTCCTTCTATAGGGACTCACATAGGTGCGTGAAGGGGTGTACCGCAGTACCTAGGATAGACGTCATACCACTCTTTGCAGAGTATACCCGGAGGGTATTTTCGTGTTTGAGATACACTTGCACCGGTAAGTTGCTCTAGTGTTGGTTGGCATAAGTGTTATTCCTACCATTATCATGATTGCTTGATTTATCTTTAGGAACTTTGTAGTGTGTTCTTTGTGTTTCTCCCTAGATTACCTTATAGTGTCGGTTGATCATTTCACAAGGTGGAATATCAACATCTCCATCGTTCGCATAGGCTCCTGGGCCTTCCACCGATAACTTTGGAGCCACCTTCGCCACTGTTGAGGCGAAGGCTAGATCAAGAGGGTTATTTTGAAATGACCAGGCCACAAAAAATTGTATCCGAGCCTGTTCCTAGAGAATATACATTTGAACTGGAGGATACTACCGTTTCCAACCTCGAGGATGAAGGATTCAGGCCCACAAACCCTTTGATCACTGATCTCTCAGCGTCAATCCTTGTTCAGATAGTCCCTCCTGAGGTGACTACTCATGATCGTCGTCTTGTTAGGTGATTGGAAATGGAAGAAAATAATGCTAGCTCTACTGGGAATCCTCATACTCCCATCCTGGTTGCGGCTGGAGGGGTTTTCATGCCCCCTCCCCCACCTTCACCTATAAGGATTACCTCTAGCCAGACACCTATAACTTTTGGCAGTGGCACAGTCTCTACGATGACTTATGCCATTGTTCCTACTTCCACCATAAAAAACACGACTGGTGCTCCTTTTTCATATGGGATGTCGAGTTTCAATAGAAACTTGAATTTAACTTACTCCACTTTACAAACTATTGGTCTGTGGGCAAGGAGTTCTAATGCTCCCTTGCAAGGATCCTTCAAGGGAACCTCTGCTCCATTTAATGTAGTCCCTTATGGTGGGGGTCATATCCCCCCTCCATACCCCTCACTTGGAGGTGCTTTCTAGAAACCATCCAGGCCTACTGTCAATTCCAACTTGTTTAGTGGAGGGCGTCATGGGCCTCAATCCTATATGAATCATGTCGATTCTATGCCTTTCTCTTTGTTTGGTGCCTTAAGAAATAATTATTTCTCGCCATATGCATTTTTATCAGGGGGAAAACCATTATTCAATCAACCCAACCCTATGTAAGGCTTTGTTCCTTTCGAGGGAGTGATGACAGGAGCCTTCTCCTCTCAAAGTCTTGGAAATCCCCACTAGGGTTATATACCTTCGCAAGGGATGTTGATTGGGGGAAACCCCTCTCATGCTCAGTGGAAGCACAGGAAAGGTTCAATGCCTATGTCAAGAGGATCGGCTGGGGGAAACCCCAACCAAGGTCTTTGGAATACCATGTAGGGAGAAATCCCTACCCAAGTTATGTCATCAAATTATGTGAATCCATCGACGATGCAGAATAGTGCGGAAAACCCTTATACTATCCAAGGACACCTTGGTTTTTACCAAAACCCTGGTCAATAGGAAAACGTTTCTTGGAAACCTAGTGCCAGTCAAAATATAGGTTCCTCTTTTCCTTTAAATCTGCCACAACCTAGGTTACCTTTTCTAGCAACTTTTCATTTGCCATATTTTTCAAGGTTGTTAAATGATCCTATCTGTCATGATCCATGTTGGCCTCCTATGTAAACTAAGTTTCCCTCAGACATACGAAAATTTGAAGGCAAGCCTAGTGAATATCCAAGCGATCATGTTACAACATTTCACTTGTGGTTCTCCTCCAACTCGTTGAAACATGACTCTATCCAATTGTGATTGTTTCAATGCACTCCCGTAGGGGGTGCTGCAAAGTGGGATATTGATCTCGATATCTTGAATTATTATTACTTTAACGATATGGAAATGGTTTTCTTAAACCTTTTTCAGCTACTAGTGAGATACAATCTTGGCACAGAGTTGCTGGCCAATTTCGAGCAAACTAAGGTCATTCAAATCTCTGATCAAATTCAAGAATGGTGTCGCCACAAGAGATTGATTAAAGTAAAGGTCCCTCCTATGTTTCTTCTCGAGTGGTTCCTCAAGTATTTGGTACCTTATATTTCCAAAGATGTCGCGACCTCCAGAGTGTTCTCTGAGGAAGAGGCTCTAATGAGAGCTCAACAACTGAAATTGATTTATTCTTAATCCAACATGATGTACAAGATTATTCCAGACACACCATGGTCAACCTTTGACAAAACCAAATTGAATTTTGGGCCTCATGCCGATAGTATAGTAGGCTCAATACAAATTAATCCCATATATCAGTTGTCTAACCCATTGCAACAGCTATGGCTACAATATATTGTGGCCAGCGAGACTCCTAGTACGACTGCCCCCGTAACCCAAATGTCGGAAGTACACAATGGACAAATGACAAACCCAAAAGGTAACCAACAACCCAAGGGAAAAATAAAATCCAAGGGCAAGAAGGGTAGGGGGTGTAATCATAAAAGCGTTGCTAACAATGTTGGTGAGGGTAAAAATGAGAAGAAGAAGGTTAAGTTTTCGTGTAAGCTTTGCATGGACGATCACCTGAATCATCAATACCCTCGAATGGAGGACGCCAAAAATATATTGGAACAGTAGCAACCTGTTGTTTTAACTAACCCCTCCCCTCAGGGGTACAATTTGAAGTAGGCTTCCTCATCCACGAACGTGCCTAGGGGAAATCAGGGTTGCCCCACACTTAATGCTAACATCGGAGCCAAAAACACATACATGATGAGATCAGATGCTCATCTTTAGACCAGGGCTCTGTTGAGGAAAATATATGAATTTATCTTACTCAAGAATTTTCTAATCATGCTTGTCTAAGGAAAGATAGTCGGGAATATCACCCTATGTTTTATAGCCTCAAAAAAGTATTTCCCAATCCACATGTATTAATTACAAGGGCTTAGGCTTATTTTTTTAATGAAAATATTGTTGCAAAATATGAAATTTTTATATAATTTTCTGAACATAAACATATTGCAAAAAGTAAAGTGGAGATCAAAAGAAAAAGTAACCAAGTCACAAATTAATACAAATGAGACAGAATAGTAATCGCTTTATTTCATTCCAAGATTTCAAAAGTATATTTCTCTTTACAGAAATCCCTATGAGGGCATGGACCAAGGTCAAACTTAGATATCCCCGATGAAAACCATACAAAAGGAATCTGACAAGAAGTAAAAACTGAACTTTAAAATCTAGATCAACTTGCCACATACAGCTGCCGACTTGACTCTGCACAATATCCTTTATCAGTAATGAGACTCATTTCATAAACAGTATACACAGACTATCGAAGATAGATCAACACCTCTGAAACAAGCATATGAATGATATGATTCATATTTGAACCTTACTGTCTACAATAGGACCCTGCTATCAAAAAAGAGAATTAGGCCTTTAATAAACTGAAGAATGAATGAAAACTGAACTATCTCAATAAAACTCAAGAGAAAACCTTAGTATTTCTTTCTCCTTCTATTATCCTCTTGTTCTTCCTTCTCATTTGGATTTTATGCATTCCAAATCAGTTGAAGTAGTTCAACTACCTCATTTAGCTAAGTTGACTAAAACTTAACTAATTTTGTTAGGGGAAGTAATAATGATAATTAAGGGTCTTTTATTAAATAATAAACTAGTAGGTGGGACCCCTTGTGACTCCCTTTTATTTCTTAACAAAAATAGACATAATTAGACAACCAATTAAATACATGTGTCCTTGTGTCTCCCATAATTCTTTCCACAATTTGAAATTTAAATATCAGAAATATTTCAAATTATATCCAAAACATGTAAATATCCACAATATCCTAAAAAATAGTTTCATGTCCAAAACTTTATGTATTCCATTGTACTCAACAAATCAATTATAACACATAAATAAAAATCCATATTTTCCACTTTGAGAGGCAATTGTTCTTTTGTCACTGTTGTCCCCGTTGGACTTCCCTGAATTATCCTTAGGTTGGGTGAAACCTTGAGGCTTGATCTCACTAATGCCATGGGATAAATCATCCCTCAAGTGCATACGAAAGGACAATGAATTGGCTAAGTCACTTGAAGGAGAGGAGAGAGAATAAATAGCTTTACCTTTGTCATGCACATGGTGAGCCTCAGTTTTGATTCATTTACTTGCATGGGAGGACTGTACAGGTGAGTGTGCAGGGTAAATTTGAGAATTTGGCTTTACAGGTGGATGAGGAGGAGGTAATGACAAGTTTGGCCAGCCATTATGGTGCGAGAATGTTGGGTGAATAATCTCTTGCCATCCATCATTCTTGGGAACTTCAGGTTGTAAAGATACTTGGGGAGGCACGGGGATACCAGGAACATTTTTGGGTTAGAGGGGAAGCCTCTCTAGTCTAGGCTGAATTATTCCTTGCCCAATCTAATTGAAAAAACCATCTTGAAAAACATGGTTCAACTCCTGAGGATCGGCATTGAAATGAATTGAGAATCTGGGCCTTCTAGGCCCTCTCTTCCGATTACCTTTTCCCCTATTGTTTCTGCCATGACTGCCTCTTTTGAAGAAGCTCATCCTGTATGCAGCAATTATTAGCAACTAGATCTTAACAGACCACACATGACATTTTCTTTATATGAAACAAAGTTTGGCTCAGAAATTAACATAAGACCCATGCAATCCAATACATAAAAATTATTTAATAATTGCCAAAAGAGCAGGGAGTGAAATAGGGCTCATGGGATATATGGGGGGATTGTAATGAGAGAAAACATGATACCATGACAGGGAATAAGAACATGAGTATTGATCAAAAATTCATTAAATAACTGATTGTGCAAACAATACCAAAATATATCAGCTTCCATCTATCTTTGTGTCATTTTTTATCACTGGCATACAAAGTTTTAATTTTATTTTATTGAACAGGGTTTAAAAAAAAAATGAAATTGGGATCATGAGGGGGTTATAATGAGTGAAAAAGTAATAATATGAGAGGGAATAAAACGGATATTGTTCATAAAAATAAATTAAATCCATCATCAATCATAACTATGTTTCAATTTTAATCCAGAAAGCATCCACTTCCAAGACCCAAAACATTTAATTGTTCCTTAATTGCATACAGATTGCTTGTTGTCTTCAATAAAGAAAAAAAATTCAATTGCCCATAATTTTTCAATTATATCAATCTGTGCATCCTATACAATAACCATGCAATTATCATTTCCAATTCCACAGTCACAACATAACCATTCGAGCCACAGTCCTGTATGTTTTAATTTTGACCTTTTCCTTTTAAAACAAACATAATGTGCATAGTGATTCCAATTATCCATATCCAACGTTCAATCCTTGAAATCACATAATAATAGACCCAACATTAATTACCATCAGTCGACATCCAATACTAACTGACATGGTATGTTTCCATCAACAATAATCAGGCCTAATTTAATCACACATAGATCAACAATAATATTATCATCAACACCAATCTTGATCCGACAACATATTTTAACCAAAAACCTATAACCCTGAGTATGATATCCACATGAACATTAACATGTATAGACTTCCCTTTAAATTAAATATTGAATAAAGACAGAGCCATATAATGTGCGAAGAGAACAGGACCATATCGACACACAGGTGTCTCCTTTACACTTGACAGGGAGTAAGATCATGTTTGATGAACCAATCACACACATAGGTTCCTTTTAAACTTAATGGAATCATGATCGTGCTAGGATTTAACACAGTAATGAGTGGAAAGGCCACAATCGACCAAAAGGAAAGATCTCAGGTTGTAGGTAACCCATATTTTTTTTCTGTTCAAACAAATTTATCACAGAGGAAATATAGAGACTCAATCAAGAAATGGTCTCTAAAGTCATAGATTCATGCTACTTTTTATAATTACCACAATCATTAAAATGGTAAACCAAAATCTTGACAGAACCCAAAAGGTTCCTGAGGAAAAATAGAAGCAAGTCTGGCTTAATAGAACCAAGTTGGGTTCTTTAGAATTTTATTGCAGAGAGGTAACAAAAGTCTACTTAATATTTGGAAACATAGGGAGTTCATGATTTTTTTACCTCCTAAAATAATTTACCACTGAGAGGAAACCAAAGGTAAACAAGTGTAATCTTGGAAAAATAGAGACAGTGTCTCTTCCAAACACCCAGGAGGTCTATAACCTTCGAAATACAATTGACAGTGAGGCTCACCAACATAATAGTCAACCACTATAACAGATATGAGAGGAGCGAATGCTTAAAAATCTTGTGAAAAAGATTCCAGAGACCAACCCATGGCTACTCAATACATACACAGGATTCCCTTTAATATTCTGGGAGAAACAAAGATTGGACTATGAAATGCTCTCGGCGATAGTGACAGTGAAGAAAAATCCATAGCAAACAATAGCTCGGGGCTCAGCCAAACAGAGAAAGAATAATACCATTGTCAATAGTTTCATTGGAACCTGGAGAACGAACCACAACAATGATCGAGATGAAAATGGGTGACAACAACTAACCCAGACTGGTGGTAAAACCCCGGGCAAATAAAACTCAAAACTTGTTGCACTATTGACATCATTTTTCATAGAGAACAAGAATAAACCCCAAGTTGACTGCCATTTTCCTTTAAACCAAGAACCAATGCATAGGATTTACCAAGAAAAAACATCATTCCTTTCTTTTAAAATGCTAACATTCCATAGTAATCACAGAGAACACCATAAACACAACATTGACACTCAGTCGAAACTCAAGAAAACATAGAACTCATGCAATCCCGAGCCACCATTTGATTCATAATACAGAGATACCATCATGGATAAAAAGCAAAGAGCCATACCTGTGAAAAATCGCTTCAATGAAGAGTTGGCTTGAGTTTTCCCCCTCAAAACATGAAATCGCAGAGCTTCCACAACAAACAGAGCAAAATGCAACTATGCTAGGGTGACAGGCTCGAGGGTGGTTTAGAGTGATGCGTAGTAAATGCACATCGCTTCCTCACCTGGACCTATTCAATTCAATGTACTAGCCAACCCATTAACATAACATCAGCCATTAAATTCAAACCATATCCAATCTATAAATTCAATGCCATATCCTTTGTATAGTGCGCCACCCGAAACATGGCATAACTCAATAATAATCATATGTTAACATTACCATATGCGCTTCCCATATAATCCTTTAAACAAAATAGCATAATATTTTAACCCAGACACATAGTATAGAAGCTAGGTCCATCATTTCACATTTGTCACTATTACATATACATTCAAGGTTTATATGTAATCCTTTTTCCATAGCCTTAGGACTTATCCATATTTTTTGTTTTTGTTTTGAGCTCAAGCTTCCATATCATTTAATTATCCCCTTGCATAAAATCATGTGTAAGAATATTATTCAATGTTATGACATAACATGACACCTGTAAAACCAAATAATCCTCATATCCATAGAACTGCCATGTACTGCGAATAAACATTAACATCATTTAGCCACAATGCATCAACCAACCATGTTTTCATATCAAATGAAACCAAGATTGCATAATCAACTTTATAGGACTATGTAGGAAACATCATAATAGCGGCAACATATAAGCGTAACATGTCTATCATTGTGCCTTTAATCAACAAGGGGGTCCCACCTACTAGTTAATTATTATTATCATAAATAAATAATAGAGCTTAGCAATCATTTGTGGGCAGAATTCATTGTTGCGATTTTAATTGTCAACAAGATAATGATTATGTAATGCCTAAATCTGCTAAGAAGGGAAAAGAAGCTTCCAACTCATTATCTCCTCTTCACATTTAGAAAAAAATGGGAGAAACCGTGACTTGAATCCCCAAAGGTGAATTTAAGAAAGCTTCTCATAATCCAAATGCAAGGGCTGCTTAGGACTACTCTGTCGTTGAGGATATGACACAAACCCCTTGTGTGATGTCTACCCTAGAGGTCCTCCAGAGTTTCCTTTATAGAGAAAAATGTTATTTTCCGCCTTAGGTGTTGTTGAGCCAGCTAACTCTGGATCTATTGTCTTTGACACTTCCAAATTTAAACCTCAGTTTCCTTACCACGTTGCTTTCCAGATAGTAGTGGTTTACGCCGTGAAATGGTTAACATGGAATATTTTTCGCACGATATTAGACGAGGGTGTACCTACTTGCGTTATGTCATTGGCATTTTGACAGAGTATTAGTCAACCCAAGTTGTCTCTGTCTCCTATGTTGTTAACTATGTTTGACGGTCGTTATTTTAGACCACGTGCCATAAGCGTCGCCTAGTTAATCCTTGAAAGGAAGTGGCTAATAAAGTTGAGGTAGAGAAATTGATCAAGGTTGGTTTCATCTACCATGTTCAATTAACAGAATGGGTGTCAAGCCTTGTTCTTGTCAACAAAAAGCAAGGTATAATTCAAGTGTGCATGGATTTTTGTGATCTGAACAAAGCATGCCCGAAAGATAAATTTCCTACCCCATTCATTGATCATATTATCGATGACTATGCAGGTTATGAAGTCTTTTCCTTTATGGGTAGTTTCTTAGGGTACAATGAAATTCAGATCAAACCCGAGGATCAACATAAGACTACTTTTATATGTCCTTGGGGTACCTTTGCATATAATAAGATGCCTTTTGGCCTTAAAAATGTTGGAGACACTTTTTAGTGGGCCATGTCATTCACCTTTCACGATCTCAAACATATAATCGAGGTATATCTTGATGATCTCGTGTCATGTTCTCACAAGAGATCTGATCATCCCGCTCACCTTCGACTTATCTTTGAGAGGTGTCGCTACTACCAGATTCGTTTGAATCCAAAAAAGTGTAGTTTATGTGTTACGTCGGGACGTTTATTGGGATTTATCATGTCCAACAAAGGGATCATGATTGATCCTCTCAAGTTTGAGGTAATATTTCAGTTGCCTCCCCCGTGCACAGTTCTAAAACTTCAGAGTCTCTAAGGAAAAGATAACTTTTTACAACGATTTATTGCCAACTATGCTAAAATAACTAAAGGGTACATGTGTGTGTTAAAGAACTGGGTCCCATTCTTTTGGGATGAAGCGGCTCAACACTCTTTTGAAGCATTGACAAGTTCCCTGATGTCTTCCCCTCTGCTCAACCCTCCTGATTATGGATAGGACTTCTTGTTATATTTAGCTGCAACAGAGTCTACCATCGGTATGGTCTTGGTTCATGAGGATGACACACTCTAGGAACACGTTATATACTACCTTAGTCGAGGCTTAGTTAACCAAATCTCAACTATACTCATGTTGAGAATTTGGCTTTGGAAGTTGTCCACGTTTTCCAAAGGTTTCGTCATTATATTCTACTCCGTAAAACCACTGTCGTGTTCGTCGTTAATCCTTTTCAGTATGTGTTGACATGACCAGTCATTGGTGGGAAGATTAGTCATTGGATCGTTATTCTTCAAGAATTCAATTTGGAATTTGTATCAGCTAATTCTAATAAGTCTTTGGTTTTTGCAGAGTTAATATCGGAACTTCTGATTGAGAGTGGAATAGATATGCCCAAAGAGTCATTAATCAATGATGATCTCTTCCTTATTGTGTATTCTAACCCTTAGTATGGAGATATACTTGTGTATCTTTAGACTTTGAAGTGTCCTCCTTATGCTTCTTGTGATGAGTGTCGATGAATACGCCATCAAGCATGAAATTATCTTATCTTCGAGGAATTGAATGCGTTCTTCGTCGTTTCCTGACTCATGAGGAGGCAGAGCTTATGCTTAATGATTGCCACACTGGATCATGTGGCAGTCACTTTTTTGGGATGGCTACCACCCAGAAAATCCTTTGTGTTGGATACTTTTGGCCCTCATTAATAAAATATTGTATAGAATAGATAAAGAAGTGTCATCTGTGTTAGATCTTCTCTCGGAAGATGTGGGCACGCCTTGCTTCTATGTTTCCTATTATTGCGTTTGGTACCTTCACTAACTGGGGAATTTGTTTTACTACATTCCACCTGACTTATGCTAGGGGGAATCGTTATATCATTGTGGCAGTAGACTAATTCACCAAATGGATCTAAGCCATGCCAACATTTAGCAATGATGGGGAAACAACCACACTTTTATTTTTCAACCAAATCATTTCTAGGTTCGGTATACCAAAGGAGATTGTCATTGACCATGGAAGTCGCTTCCAAAATAAGATGATGACATAGTTAACGTCAAATATAGGGTTTAAACAAGAACATTCGTCACCCTATTATCCACAAGCGAATGGTCAGGTGGAGGATTTCAACAAGTCTCTTAAGACCATTCTCCAACGAACAATTAATTCAGCCAAGTCGAATTGGCATTCGATGTTGTACTAGACACTTTGGGCATATCAAAATTCTGTCAAGACTACCACAATATTCTCTCCTTTCCAACTGGTTTATGGGACGGAGATGATCTTGCCTATCGAGCGTCATATTCCTTCTCTTAATTTGGTAGTGGAACTACTTCTCGACACAATTGTGCTTGAAGAGCATCTTATCTATCTCGAGCAGCTCGATGAACAACATTGAAATGCATCCTTGGCTAATGAGGCTCACAAACGTCGCATCAAGTGCCAGTACGATCTGTCGGTTCGCCCTAGGGTCTTCTCCGAAGGTGATCTTGTTTTGGTTTATGATCAATATAAACATCCCTTGGGGGCAAGTAATTTTCAACCTATGTGTCTCGAGTTGTTTCTTATAAGAATTTTTTTGGAAAAAGGTGCTTATGATTTGGTTGACTTTGAAGGCAATGTGTTGCTTGGGCCCAAAAAATGGGCTTTACTTAAAGAAGTATTATGCTTAGGCTGGTCACCTGAGTGTGAATTCTTGTATATAGTATATATATTTTATCTATAATATGTTTTTTTTTATGGATGTATAATTATTGTGCCTCTGCATTGTGGCGGATTTCAAGTGAGTTTGAGGTTTATGTTGGGTTCACAGACGATGCTAGCCGGCACACTCGAAGGCTTGCTTCTGCAGCTTAGGTGATTTTCACGCCCACTAGTCAATTGGTATCTTCTGGAGGTGCTTGTCTAGGAGAAGCAACCAATAATTTTTTTGAGTATAGAATTGTAATAGAACTGCTATGTGATGCTTTGTCACTTGGTATTTCTCACCTCTGGGCTCATTTGGATGCTCAACTAGTAGTGTCGCAGTTAAATGGAGTCTACCGCGTCCACGATCCCACCTTGCACCGACGATTCCTTAGGGTATGCCTCTTGGAATTTTATTTTTATTATATTAAATATATTCATGTTCCTAGACGCCTGATACATTGGCAAATCATGTTTTAGATTGGCATCTTTCACACACATATACACACATGCAAATATAATTGTACAAAATGTATTTACTACATAAGGAAAAAATATGTATATATATAATATGTCCAAAAATGATGTCACAGTACAAAATGTAGGCCATAAAGCCTCAAAAGTGTCAAATATACATCGTCAGGCTTAAGCCCTCAATACGTATGGGAGATACAAAAATGGGTTCCCTCAGCACACATAATGTCCAACACTAATCTAAGCTCTAGGACTATTGGCTCTAGTACAATACACTACAGTGTTGGCTAGACATCGGAATAACTGGACCCATGCCCTAGGTACTCCCACTACATGAGTCTGCATGGATGGTGGCAGATCCTTGATCTTTGGCATGGGCACACTACAGGTGAGGGTTGTCATGTTCCTCTCTACCCGCCTTAGGACTCTCTCAGCTTCTATTGACGATGTTTCTGCCTCTGTTGCAGCTCCTCCTTGTTGGATCTACTCTCGAGGACAACATCGAGTCTAAGGGAAATCCGCTAGTTGCACTGGTCCCACATCTATACATAACAGGTTTTAAGTTAGTACTGTGACATTACAAAAAACATGCTTTCTTTTCTTTTATAAAATTGAAAAATTAAAAAGTTAAAAATTCAAAAATATGATTACATACCTATATCAACACGTGTTGCACCAGGGGGTATAGATATGTCCAAGCCTCTCAAGAATCTAATACCCACGTATGCGTAGTCCTCAATCGCGGGAATATGGTGTTTCCACTAGTCAAAGAACTTGTCGTCATAGGACTCACGTACTGCTCCTCCTCCTTGGCGCGACATCAAAGAAGCCCATATACACAATGTTGGAAAGGAGGCTATGCGTCCCCGCACACCCTCCCTCAGACTCATCCCTAGAACTCTTTCAAAGAAGAATGTGCATAGCACTCTCCCGAATCCAAAGTTTTTTCGATGTCTCAACTTGCACTCTGTCAGTTGATTTTTCATGTAGTTGAGCATACTGGTGCTGCAATCGAATATAACCAACTGCAAAAGCTTCACTTCACAATGCATCTGGGATCAAGAGGCCTCATGTAGAGCGGTGGATCCTGTCATCTACCCAATCATGTATAGTATCACACTCAAACTCAAATTCTCGATCTTTTGTATAGACACTTGGGACCCCACCTTCTCTGTGTCGGCCTCACAATACATATCAATATAATGGGCTATGTTATATGGCCCGGGAGGGAAAGTATCCAAGTTTACCGGTTCACCCCCCTTAGAGAGTCTGGTCAAGAATTAAAGGTCTTCACTGGTTGGTGCTAGTGATTGGCCTTCTATCATAAAGGCCTCTGCATCTGGGTTCCAATACTCTACCAGATGATTTAGAAGTCTTGGTTGAGCTCTCATAATGGGAAAACAGAAAAATTTCCATAATCCACATTGTTTTACTGTTTCCATTTCCTCTGGGTTGTCCTCGACCATTTGGTCAACCTCTTCATGTTCTCTTTCCCTCCAACGCACATACATCCTGAGTCATGCAACCATTTTTGGGAGTTAGTGCTTATTTTTTTCCAATTTTTTGAGCATGTACACGCCCTTTTTTTATGACAATCACGTATGTACATGTGATGAGAGTGTCTCAGCCTATGTACATACACGCGTTGACTGTGAAAAGCACGCGTACACGCACAGTCGTGTAGAATTTTGGAGTGCGCAACCCCCAAATCCATCTAAAAATTGAAATGGATTAATAGAATTGCAAGTAAAGGGAAGGATTACTTCCTTGGCCCAAGACCAAGTCAATTTAGTCCACCAATTCTCTCCAAATGTCCAATTGAAGTAAGAGGGTTTTGGCTATTTTTGGGAATTTTCAAAGTGCAATGGTAAAAATGACCCTTTTTACTTCTATTTATAGATTTTTTGACCTTGTTTTGACCTGGTTTGGCCTTGAATTCTTCTCTTTTTGTTGCTTGGTGGATGTTTTGGTTCTTCTTGGTGATCTTTTGGTCTATTAAACTTCTTGTTCCTTTGGATTTGGTATTTTTGATGGATGGGTACTACTTATACTATCATGTGACGAAGTTGTGATTTCACCATTTACATTTAGGATAGGTTCTCACCACCTTGTATTTTGCATTCTATTGATGATTTATGCTTTTCCATAGGGTCGAACCCACCAAAGTGTGACACAAAACCTTCTATGTTTCTTTAAAAGTGTCTTAATTAGGTGGTAGAGCCTGTCCCTCCATGGATTCCCTACGTAGATCAATGTGTTGCATTTCGGTTTCCATCCTATGAGTTTCCCATAGGCTCGGGAGTCCCTTTTAGCCCCATCATGACTCGGTTGTCAGCCTCATTTCTCTTATCAAATGATTTTTCTGGCTTCAACCCTTGGGACTCCTGTAGAGCATGGTTTGTTTCCTTTCAAGCTCATTAAACTATGAAATTAATAGCTAGCGAGAGATTGTTTATCCTTTTCGGCCTTGTTTAGATTACATATGAAAAGGAGCCCCTTGGAGTCCTCCTTAATCTCTTTTCAGACTCCCTAAAATTGAAAATATTTCTGAGCGATCTTGTTGCCCTTCACGCTCATCAAATTGAAATTTGAAGGCACATCTGTCCGACGATAGTTTACCCCTTTTTCGGTTCGGATGGATAATTGACGAAAAAGGTAGCCCCTAGGAGCTACGGTTCGCTAGGAGAGTTTTCTCATGTATAATTTTACCCCTTTTTCAGGCCTAAGGAACTAAAGTTACAAAAAATGGCCATTCTCCTTGGTTTTGGTTTATCTCTTTTTTGGGCTTTGGAGATTATTTACAAAAAAGGACACCCCTGGAGTCTTCTTTAAGCCCTTTTTAGACTCTCTAAATAGGAAAAGATCGTCGAGTGACCTTGTTTCTTTCACACTCGTTAATAGGTCCTGAAAGAACATCTATTTGGCATAAGTTTAACCCCTTTTTCCGGCAAGTAGATTAACTAGGAAAAAGGAATGCCTCAGGGAATATGTTCCACCAGGAGAGTTTCCTCAGGTATTACTTTATCCCTTTTTCAGGACTGGGGAACTAAATTTACAAAAAGGGACTATAGTTCTCCTTGGTATAAGTTTAAACCTTTTCCGGACCTTGGAGACTCAACTTACAAAAAAGGTGCACCTCGGGAGATTCGTCTCGCCGAGAGAGGATTCCCAAGTATTGTTTTATCATTTTTCGGCCTTCGAGATCTAATAGGCTAATGACCCAAGTCAAATTTTCTAAAATTCTCCAGGGAATCCTCATTCAATTGACTATAAACCAATTTCATGTAATTTCTCGATTCCATTCTTAACTCCTATTATACTTGAAAGAAATTTACCTTTATTCCAACTTTTCAAGAAATGCTCATATAAAGCACTAGAAGGCATGCCTAGGGTCAATATTGAGTACATAGGGCCTAAAATTTGAATTGGAAGTTGGAATACCTACCTATGAGTTCAAACTACATGCAAGATGTCTTCGAAATCCCCTTGGTAGGAAAATTTCATGCACATCCTACTCATGAGGGATGGATTGGAAATTTAAAATATGGAGATGGTAATCCAACTCAACCAATTTCTTCTTCAGAAACCCATGATGCATCTTTTGAACCTTCATATTTTTTTTAATTTAGGCATTCTTTATATTCCTTGCTCCTCATTTCTCGAAGAACCCTTTCTCCCAACACTTCCTCAATTTCCTTAGGCCTATTTAATGAAATATGTTCTTACTAATATACCAATGGTTCATTCTTAGCTACCTTTGTTTATTTAATGTTTTCATGATACTCATAAATATATACAACATTAAAAACTAGTGAAATGTCCAAATTATATGAATTATTATAAATCTTTCTAAGGATTTTACATGGTTTTATCTTGTTGTACTTTAGTTTGTTAAAAGTTACCCCAGGAAACCTTCTAAGGATTTTAAATGGTCTTATCTTCTTGTACTTAATTTTGTTATAAGGTCCCCCAGGAAACCTTTCCTTCCTTAAATGATCCATTACTAAGCGTCCTTTTACAAATGTCTTCACTTTCCTTTTCTAATCTTCATTATTTTTATACTTATCGTTACTTTGTAGCAACCTATTCTTTACCTTCTCATGTACTTTGCAAATTTCATTGTATATGCACTCTTCCCATGTCCTACAATTGGAAATATCACCAAATCCTCACTTCCTTTAGTGATCTCCTATACATGCTCTGATAAGGTGTCTTCCCTATGGATATGTTGGTTGAATTATTTAGGGAAATTCATCTCATGCTAAGATCATATCCTACTTCCATGATTTACCTCGTACCAAACATATTATCAAATTACTAATACTTGTGTTCATAACTTTCATCCTTCCATCTCTCTAAGGGTGATATGTAAAACTAAATTG
This sequence comes from Picea sitchensis, assembly GCA_010110895.2. Classification (NCBI taxonomy): domain Eukaryota; kingdom Viridiplantae; phylum Streptophyta; class Pinopsida; order Pinales; family Pinaceae; genus Picea; species Picea sitchensis. Next base: position 31,838 of record SNQJ01S0104137.1, on the reverse strand, counting down.
CAACCTAGACCCCAACCTTTTCCACAAGGTCTTCAAAAAATGTCTTAGGAATCTAGTATCTCTATGTTAAGTGGTACTCTTAGGTAATCCATGCAACTAAACTACTTTTTTAAAGAATACAATAGCAATATTTGTAGCATTACATGTTTTAAATCTTGCATGCAATAAAATTTGACTTGTTTAAAAATATTGTCTTATCCACTGTGATTGAATCATTACCACTTTGAGTTCTTAATAATCCGTGTTGGGTCTCAGAAATGTCGCATTTTCATCCTATTTTCCTTTCAATATTCCTCTCATTCATCCATATTCCATTATTCCATTTGCCTTTCATTATATCGTTTTCATAAATACATTTGGGTTTCACCTTATTATTTTCCACTTTATTCATTTTAGTATTAAAAAAGAATTCATGATTAAATATTAGAAAATCAACATTTTTCATATATATCTCAAAAATGTGTGAGCTTTGTAATGTTTAGGAATATGTGAAGGATTAATTCAAAAAGACTTCTCCAATATTTCCTCCACCATTTCAAGATTTGAGGAAATAATTATTCAAGCTTATTTCAAGGAGAAGATCATGGGGAATGGATAACAATTTATGAGAGATATGTGTGAGGATTTGAAGGGATCATATTTTGTAATAATGGGAAATTGGTTGAGAGAAAAGTGGATCTGTAATTATGAGATGTTTATCTTCTTTTCAAAGCTCTCGTGTATAAAAGAGAGTGCTCTCTCTTCATGAGGGAGTAGTCATTATGATGAAAAAGTAATTAGTAATTATGAGATTAGAAGGAGATTAGATTTAGATTGGAAAATGATTGAAATCAATGATAGGAGTTAGTCATTTGGTTCATAGTCATTTCTTTGATTAGTTTCATGATTTCATTATTTTTTCATTTGACCATTATGATGTAATTGAGATTGTTTTATTGTTAGTGTGAGCAAGTGTTGTCTTGTTGCTCTTCACATGTTGTTTTCATTTGATGCAATTTTTCATTTCCAAGTTAATTTCATTTACGCAATTCCATTTCAATCGTGTGTTTCAGCTTCTCATTAGATTAACAATTCAATTCCAATTATAGCTTTAACATTAGATTAGGTTAAATTAGCTTCAATCCTGCATATATTGTGCATGTGCTTTGTAAGTTTACGAACACCTCCGATTGACAATTAAATAATTGGCCAATATTTACCCAAAACAAAATCCATGCTCACATTTTCCTAGACCTTCTACAATATAGGTAAAGGTGGATACAAATTTGTATTTTGACTCCTTTTTGTAACATGATATATGATGTAACCATCAACTAATCTCCTCACATATTTTTCCATGCTTAGCCAAAAATATCTTTCTTCAAAAGCTCTAGTCTTTTCATCGAGTCAAAATGACCACCCAAACCTCTTTGACTAGATTTTCTCTTACAGTGCTTCTTGGTATGCACAACTTTTAATTCTTGAATTAGATTCATTCCCAAACCGAAAAAAACAAATATGGAGTCTTGTCCACACTCCATGGTTTTTTACAAGCTTTCACATGGATCACCAACGGAACAAAATCTTGGGGTCAAAATTTCCCGCACTCTGTGGATGGACCCACTCCTTATCCTTCGTTAACTCAAATCTTGGGGTTTAAGAGAGTCTCAGGGCGTTAACTCAAGGTGGAACACGAAGCGTCTAAGACGAAGAGAGAGAGCGAGGGACACCGGTTGACATCACTGACTGCAAGGATAGACTAGGGCACCGCTTTCATGACGAATTTAAGGTCGAATTCATCTCTGGGCCATCGCTGGCGAGGAAAAGCTCTGTTGATCGCCGAGGGTAAGTCAAGCTAGGGATTCGAATTTAATGGCAAATCTGGGCGTCGATCTGAGAAGTTTGACCTCGCTGAGAGAAGTTTTCTTGCCATCATCGTTGGGGAAAATTCTCACCAGACACCGATAAGAATTCTTCTTTTGTACACACTGATAGAGTGAGGTAGCTAGGGCGTCGATGGAGAAGAATTTGAGCGTTGATTCATCACTTATCTACTTGGA
>SNQJ01S0104136.1:53519-73026 GCA_010110895.2 Picea sitchensis | reverse complement strand
GGTTACAAAGATTGTGTTCAAGTATTGGGTTGGTACAACAAGTAGTGAGATTAGATTGTGACAGTCAGAGTACAATATTCCTGGCAAAGAACCCAACTTATCATTCGAAGACAAAGCATATTGATGTTCAGTATCACTTTGTGAGAGACATGGTTGAGGAAAAGAAGGTGTTGCTGGAAAAGGTTGACACTTTGAAGAATTTTGCAGATTCATTGACAAAGTATGTGAGCACAGAAAAGTTCTCCTGGTGTAGAGTAACAATGGGCATTGTTGCCCTGGATTGTTGACTATATAATCCCCTGGACCCCTGGATGCAAAGAAAACAACACATGGGAGAATGTTGGGTATGTGTTATATTCTTTGCATGTGTGTGTGTGTGGGCGCATCAAGTTCGACAACTGTGTCTGACGATCCCTCGCACTAGTGCTCTGTTTGTGCCTTGTGCGCCGGGCGCTTTCCTAGGGGGGTCCCAGGGGGGGGCAGGTATGCCCCCCCTGGTTACGTGCAGTGTTCAACAACGGGCGGTAGCCCGGGGCAGCGCCCCATAATTTTTTTTTGGGCGGTTTTTGCTATTTTTAGCGGTTTTGTAAATTAATCCCGGATTAAGGGATTAGGGTTTTAGTATCTATGGAATACCTAAAAACATTGTATATATTGTATGGTGAATGGTGAAATTGGATATAATGAATATAAGAAAGGTTTTCCCAATTGAGGGTTTCTGGTATAAAATCTCTGTGTACTTTGTGTATGAGCCATTGATTAATTTCTGTCTTGCTTAAGAATCTATATGCATTTCTTTACTTTGCAGGTTTAAACTTACAAAAACAACATGCAAGAATAATACTCTTTTCATAATAGTAATAAAACAATAGCACGAATAATCATCACAGTAGCTCCTTTAGAGCTATCACTTGTGACATGCTTGAAACAAAAATCAAAAGTAAGAAATACAATACGAAATGAGATCAACACTCTTATAGTGTTGTGATCAAACATTCCTCCATGGTAACCTGGAACCAACACAAGAAATTTCTCCTAGAGGAGATGTTAGTTGTATCTGGTAAATGATTACATTAAGCATTTATCTCAATATGTTCACATGCTACCAAGTATAATATTTTTCAACGATTGTTACCTCAACTATAATGTTTACTTGCAAACGGGTAGTTATGAACTTGTCATGTGCAACTTTGAATCTTATCAACCTAATCAATCAAACCTGAAACCTAGAGTTTTGTCCTCAAGAATGAGTGTGTTTCTTTTCTTTCAAGTCTCCTTCACTCAAGATGACAAGTGATTTCTTCAACATGTCTTCTGTACTAAGGCAATATGTTATCTTGACAGAAGTCTAAGTTAGAGAATAAGCTCTATAAACTCAACTTTAATCAACCTCGATAATTTTGACCAATGGTTAGTATGATTTCAACATACCACCTAGATGTTCATAAGGTCAATTGAATGATGTCATAACAAATAGATGCATATCAAGATAATCAAACCTAGGGTGCATTAGTCTTCTGAGTATGTTGGATCTGAGATCCTTCTGGATCTATGATAGAAGATCCTTTCTCTTGCAAGTACCCCTTAGAATAATATAGTTGAAACATATGTAAGTACATACCTCTAATAGTATCGGCGGGTGGTGGTACCATCCAGTAGCAATGATGATAGGTAACAAACCTTCAAAACTTCAAAGGTGTTTCAACTTTGAGGTTGGCCAACACTTTACAAAATCTTTCACTGCAACTGGAAATGTAGCTGTAACTGCAACTTATACTGCAACTGGTACTTTAACTGTAACTTAGGGTTTTATGAGAAAACCCTAATTTTTCAAACTTTAAATTTTAAAATTTTGATCCAGGAGCTAGATGCACTGAGCTGAGGCGAGTAATCTGGTGCAGTCAGATTTCTGAAAATCCAAATTTTACCCCTTGAAACCGAGCTTGCGGAAATCTGGACTAGTACTTCTGGTATTAGTTCTGGTTTCCTGGTTTTTCTAGTTTTCTGGTTTTCTGGTACTTCTGGTTTTCTGGTAACAATCAAAAACTAGGGTTTGAATTTCTGGAGGCTCTTTCCATTGAAAAGGTGCGCTCAAGCTTCTAAAAGATTCACTAGGGTAGGGCACACTTTTCTAGATGGTTTTTAGGAAAAAATTCCTCTCCAACAAAAAGCCCTAATTTTCTTGTACGACAACAATGACATTTTTGCTTATCTAGTGAAAGGTGCTCTCTTCAGCTTAGCTATGAAACCATGTTAAGTTTTGAGATATTATTAGGTTTCTTTTCAATTTACTAGATAACCATAGCATAGGTAGGATCACTGAGAGAAACACAATCACAAGATACACAACATTTATCCTGGGAAACCCTCATGGGGGAGAAAACCTAGCAAAACTTCCTTAATATAGATAGCCAATACAATGCCAAGACAATAAACCAAAACACTAGAGAATATTCAACATTGAGCAATGCACTTCTCTCTTCCTTCTTGTCCCAACTGCATCTCTCCAAACTTGCACACTTGATGAGTGAATGAGTGAGTGTGATAATGAGGCGTTGGCTTCCTTTCTTTATACAAGTTGGAAGGCACTGGAAAGGTGTCTCTTCACTGGTCAAGGCTGATATAATGGATAATATCTCAATAATAATAGAATACTCTTTGAAGTTACAATATTTCGACAGGTTCGACATATAAGGCCTCATTTCTCACATGAAATGGCAGAGGGTAAATAGTTTATGTCACAGAGTAAATATTTTATGTCACTTGAAACATCATACTTATGTATATGCACTAATAAGACCTCTTAATGCATGTGAACGTAGTCGATCGCTTTTGGGTTGGGTAATGATTAGTTGGAAAAACTTTCCCTTTTGGATCTTAGCCTTCAATTTTTGAAAGGCATGAATGTCGAGAGAGGAGGAGAGAAAATATACAAATCTGCCATGCAATTAATCACAAGAACATTGATGAAAATCCATGAATTAAATACACCACACAAATATGAGAAAGAGAGAAAGAGTTGAAGAAGAAGGATTCCATTAAGAATAATCATTACATACAATGAGGCCAATTTTGGGAGCTCTCCTTCCCGACCCTCGCTCTCTTCCTATTGCCTTTTTATAAGGCGTCTTTTGACGAAGTCAATTTTAATTAGGTTTGACTATGTCAATTACATATCTATCAAGTTCCCTTTTACATAAAAATATGAATTTATGACTTATACATTCGAACTTAGACTATAATCCCCCTTAAGATTCAGATCAATTGTAACCAAACTCTATCTCCCACTTTGAATGATTTTTCTGTTGTGTGTTGATAATTTCATGCCTTGTATCTTTCCTGTGACTTCTCCATTGTCTCATGTACTTGCAAATGGATCTGCCTTATCATTTTGATAAAATTCTATGATTTTAATGCTTCTCCTTGTTGTCCATAAATAAGATCCAAGGGCAATGGGGAAAAATACCCAAAACAAGTTTCAAAAGGGAACTTACTAGTAGAAGTGTGGACCACTCTGTTATACGAGTGTTGTATGTATGTCATATTTTATTCCTAAGTATTCATATGCTTCTGAGTGTGACCCCTCAAAAGTTGCACCAATGTCCCATTTACTATTTATATCTTCCCATCTGTATGTAGATGAAATGCTATATATCTCTTCAACTTTATGTCTATATTCTCTCACAATGTAGTCCAAAATGCATTGAAAAAGTTGGTATTCCTATCAAGATGATGGTCCTTCACATCCCAAAGTGCACCTAGACATGTTCAAAGAACATGTTTGTTGCTTCTTGTCCCTTGATGGTCTTTTTACAAGGCATGAGAATGCACATCTTGTTGAACCTATCAATTACCACAAATAGATAGTCATGTCCCTCCTCATTGTTGGTAAACCTCCCACAAAATCCATGGAAATTTTTTCCCAAGGTCGAGTGGGTATCGGTAAGGGATGGTATAAACATTGCTTCCTATTACTAGGTTTGTTGGTACAACAAAGTATACATCCTTTGATATATTGTGCTACATATTCTTGTATTATGTGTCAGTGCACATACCTTCGTAAGTTGGCAACTGTCTTCCTAATACCAAAATTTCCTACAACCTTGGAGGTGTGAGCTTCTCTAATAAGTTGTGGTAGTTCATATTTAGGGACATATAGCTTGTCGAGTTTGTAGAGCAACCCATTCTGGAAATAATAGTCAACCTTGCCATCACCTTCTTCTATATGAGTTTGTTCATGTAGCTGCTAAAACACCTCCTTGAAGTCCTCATCTTCTGTGTATGCCTCTTTGTTTGGATAATGGGTAAAAGGCTCCATGTGCATTAGAGTTAACAAATATATAATCTTGGATGTGGGTGGTCTTGAAAGCATGTCTACCAACTTGTTTGTGCTGCCCTTCTTATACTTGATGACTAGATGAAATTGTTGTAAAAATACCATCCACTTGTACTGTCTAGTTTTTTGTAACTTACTCATTGTTATGGTGTGGAGTGGTGCAGTTACCGCTAAAAATGAAGCTATGAACTTCCGCAAGTACCGTGTTTCCCCAAAAAAAATTCTAACTTTAGTGACATTTGTAGGAACTAGCCATTTCATGATGGCCTCCATATTTTCAGGATCTATCTTGAGCTCACCTCCTATGATCACATACCCCAAATACACCAAAGACTGTTGAGAAAACTCACATTTCTTGAGGTTAGCTAAAAACTGGTGCTTCTTCAAAGTATCCAACACCTACATGAGATGTGATATGTGCTCCTCCTAGGTAGCACTATAAACCAATATAGCATTCAAATAGAGTATGACAAATGAATCTATATATGGGCATAATACATCATTCATAAGAGTCATAAATGTAGTTGTTGCATTACATAAACCAAATGACATGACCAACCATTCATACAAACCTTTCCTTGTATTCAAGGAATCCTTCCAAGTGTCTTCTTTCTTGACGCATACCTAGTGGTATCCCAATTTGAGATCCAACTTGGTGAAATATTTTGCATGTTGCAACTGATCTAACGGATCATTGATCCTAGGTAGAGGGTATTGATATTTTAGATTAATCTTGTTCAATGCTCTATAGTCGATACACATTCGCTAAGTCTCATCATTCTTTGTTACAATTATGATAGGTGAACCACAAAGTGAGGTGCTTTTTCGAATCAAACCCTACTCTAACAATTGTTGCAACTGCTTCTTTGCTTCATTCTCTACCATAACATATTGTTTATACATCCCAATATTTGGTAGTGGGGAGTATGTAAATAATTGTATTTCATGCACCACTTCCCTCTTAGGTGGTAGTGTTGGATTTTCTTCACTTGTGTGTGTCCTTAAGGCTAGGTGGTCAAAGACACAAGGTTCATCCAAAGTTGACCAACAAAACCCCAAGGTGTCGACATATCAATCCTCAATCAAAGACTAAAGAAGGTCTCACCTAAAATGCCATGAGAATCACATAGATCATATGGTATTTGTGTCAGTGTTGAAGGGTTAATCACACAAGAATCCATTTGGGCTAACATTCATACATTCCATTACATTATGTTTACAGACTAACATCATTTAACATTAACACATACATTCATTGGACACATAATTGAAACATCAAAGGACAAGAATCATTACATATTTATTAACTTCATTCAACCAGTTACATACATGCATTAAGTAACTCATCAATTGATAGCAACAATGCCCTATGCTCTCATATATTTTCTCAGCATCTCATTACATAGTGCCATGTGCTTTCTCTCAGACTCTACAGATATTACAAAACCATACTAACTACACTCAATCAACCCATGAAATAATGAATCAAGGAACAAACACTTTCTTTGTTGCCATTGCTCCCTTTTATTTCCTTCTCTGCTCTAGCACTCAGTCACTTTCAGTTCTTCTCCACTTGATATGTTGACTGTCAATCCCACATGATTTTACCACCTGCATGCATTCCACATCAGGCAATATCAACTAACTTGCCAGTTCATCCCTTAACTGTTCCACAATCTCTCGTGTTGCATGAAGTAATCATTCCATAAGATTTTTGGAAGATTATTTTCTTGATTCTGGTGTGCATGTGGGATCTTCTTGATTTCTGACATGCATTGGAAAAACTCGGACTGATGCGCATAACAAAACTTGTATAGGCACATGTGCATCATGTCATCCACTACACAATTGTTGGTGTGCACGCAAGACTATAGCACGCTCAAAACTGCAGTGCATGTGCACAACCTCTACCCAAAAATTTCGGTGCCAACAGGCCCCCACCACTATTATTTGTCTCATCTTCAAGACAATGGCCTCATGGAGTAACTTAGGTAATGGACGAAACCATATTCATAACTTCTTGAAGGAACACTTTGAATTGATTACCAGATTCATTCAAGGTGTTATGAATTTTTTGGGTAACCTGGATGAACTCATCTGCATCTATTATCGTAACCTGAGGAGCTATTAGTTCCACTGTCTCCATCTTATGAATCATAGGCATGAAAACGACTTGTGCATCTGCAAACTAAGTATAAAAACTTAAGGCCTTATCATCCGCATCAGTGACTAGCTTTGTGATGGTTTGTTGCTCAACTCGAGCAACAACAATCTCTTTAGTTTTCGACATGATAGTTGTCATCGCAACTTGTCTCTCACCCGGAGGTAGAGAAGCCAAGATACTCTTTTTTTGGGAGACCTTAGTTTCTATCGCACGAACTCTGTCATGAATAGAGCTCAATTCTAGGGGACTTTGCAAATGGTTCCACAAGGTCAAACTGTATTCGACCACCCCTAAACATTCATTCAATCTATTTAGGCCATCCCAGACGGCTGCTTCAACCATTGTAATCTTATTCTGCAGCTCTATCTCCTCCAACATTATTTGTTGAAGCCACATGCAAAGTGTTGTATTCAAAGATTCCAATATGTGAATTCACTTAGTAACCACTTTGAGTTTATGTGGTGCTAGGATCTTTGGCTATACTTGTTTGGGAATACAAACCCATGAATATGCTTTATCCAAGGTAGTGAGTAGTTCAACAGGACTGACTAGAGTAGCTTCATGTTGGGCCTTGGTTTCTATGTGCACGGTGACCTAAAAAAGATGCAATGTCTGGAGATTCTAGTGGGAAACTTCAACTTCTTGTCATGCGTGTACTTCCTGCTACAACTAGAACTTTGTGTATGTATGACTTGTGATTTCAATATCCAATGGAAGGCACAGTTGGGCATGCTCTTGGGTGAGATTTTGGTTTCTCTCCCTGAGCTCGTAGAGTATGGTAGTCACAAAACCATGTAGCTCAGTAGTAGGGACCTGCATAAGGTCCAACTTTGTTTTATTCGAGTCAGTTGGGACCATAGCCAGCAGGTCGACACGCAAAACTCTTCTTTGGCTCATTCACGGAGCCTCGATAGACTGTGAGTTCTGCGGAGGAGACTACAGTGGTGAGGTCAAAACCAATTGTTGACATAGATATTCAAACTTCCCCACCATATCACTTTGGAACAATTTCTGTCTAGACAACTGGGTGAAAGTTTCCTTCATTAAGTTGGCTACCTGTTGGCTAGCCTATGGTGCTAGAGAGCCAACTTTTATTGCTTCATGGTGTTTGTGCACTAGCGTTTTCCAAAACCCTAACCAGAGTGGACCTTTAGTCGAGCAGAAGGTGTTGGGACTTCCTCTTCTATCAAAGTGGTAAGTGGTGAGGGTGGATGGTCCTCCTCTATGTTGTGGTCCAGGTCAATAGGGGAAGAGCCCTGAAATTTGGTAGACTGTTTATGTTTCTTGACACCATCATCCTCTGCTTCAGACCCACCTTCACTCTGCATGTGCTCCTTTGAATGGGGTGATTCTTGATCCTTGTATCTAGACTATTGTGCCATGTATCCAATAGTTTTTTCTCGACACCAAGCAACAATCACAACCCATCTCTATTCCTATGACTCCTTGGTTCTCACCTCATACTGGGTTTGGACTTTAGAAATTTGAGGTTGGTAGTTGACCGACCACGCTACGAAACCATCTAGGATGTCCCTTTCGGTAATGTAGAAAGGGAGCTTGGCCTCGACCTTATCATTGGCTACGCGGGGGTAAATGAAAACATTGTGAAAATCACATTTAAAATCAAGATAATTAGCATACCTCGTCAACAATCACTTCTGGATATAGACCCTTTCATTGGAGGAAATGGTCAATTCTGTGAACCACTTTTAGAAGGATTTCATAATGTTTGCTTGGGCTTCTGGGTCCTTAGAGTGTTGGAGAGTCAGGAACTGGGGGGGAACAAATAGGGGGCGCCCTCCGTGTCCCTTTCATGTCCCAATGGTGGCTTCCACAACACTATACCTAGTAGAAGGATGACCCAACTGTAATGAAACTTTTTTTCCCAATCCTGAGCATCTAAGAAATCATATATAAACTCATTTGACAAGTATTGAGCCCAGGTCATATGAGTTCCTCCAACACACCGCTTTGAGGTGACAACCACCTCAAGAGTGCATTCATCTTTTTGGAATTTGAGTATGAGCTTGCAGGCTAGTAACTCTATTGTGAACCTTATTGTTGGGTCATTAATTTCAAGGATTACAACCTCGTGCTTCCCCTACATGTTCCAAATCGAGAGTAGACTTCCTCTTGGGCTGTGTCTTTTGCCTTGATGGTATCCATTAGATCTTCGCCAGAAGTGGGAAGACCTGAAACCCTATGCATCATATTTTGATGAATGAGGTAATGCTTTTCTAACCATAGGTAACCACCATGTTGTCTCGTAATGAGGATGTAGACACATGCCTGAACTACTTGGGCATGACCTAAATGTGGGCAGTTGAGTAATGTGAGGATGCCAAAATTCCGTAGGGGCTTCACCCATTTCTGAGTAACCACCTTCTCTGTAGCATCTTCCTTTTGGATAACAAATGTATACTTATCAAACTGCAACTATGGGAACTGATTGGGATCTCACACATTATAGTCGACACACTTGAGCAGTGGGATTTTCCCCAATTTTGGCCCCTGAAATTATACTCCAGAAGGAATATTTGGATCTAGAACAAATTGTTCTTTCATTGCCCTAGACTTCGTTTGAGTTTTGCTCAAAGAAGCCATCCTAGATATTGGTGACCACAGTGTCTGAAACTGTGTTTTGGAATCCTAAAAACCAGTCGGGAACTCGCAGGATAGCCAAAGGAGTTATGCACTTTTGGTCTCTTGCCAATGCTAAGATATGAATGAAAGAACACTTCGGGGCTTGAATCGTGGTAGAAAAAAGAATATTGAGATAATCATGGTGCATGTCGTTTAGCTAGTGTAGATTTATTGTCCATTCCTTTCCATCAGTTGGCTGACAATGCCTTCTCTTCTTGTCATTGAAGTCACCTTGCTTTATGCTAGTCGGTCATTGTAACCTTGATGTCGAGATTTTCACCATCCACCACAAGTAACTGCTCCTACATTCTAAATCGAGTAAATTTTTCTCATGTCAGTTGCACTAATGACTCTATCTTTATGAAATTGAAAGAAATCGACGTGGTTTAACTGCCTGTCTCATCGATCGTTATTACAACAATTCATTTTCACTGTCGAATCTTTCAAGATGATGTGGATGACCTTAAAAATGTGTAAGTTTGATTATTTGGGGGCACTGCACATGACTCCTATGCACCCCTGCATCACTCGAATGAGGTTTCAATAAGTCACATCGACCCCTGGCTGGTCACGACGCTTCTTCACATATGCCCAACCTCTCAGTTTCCTCCATGGAGGATCTGCACTAGTACCAACTGGATATGGTGGCATCTGTTGACTAACCATTCTTTCCTTACTCATGCGCAACTCGTCTATTTTCTTAATGGGGTTGAGGGGGATTTAATGGGTAGGCATGATTTCTATTACATCACATGGAGTGGTTATCCCCATTCTTCATGCACGTGGATCCCCTACTTGTCTGTTAGGGAAGCAAGGAACTGGAGGGATAGAGTGTTTTCTCGACAGCACGTGCTGGGATTTCAAGTATCTGCTTTGTGCCCTACAATGATTCTTGGCTACCCAACACCTTTTGCAAGAATACAAGTACTAACATATATCCACCCTAGGCCTCAACCTTTCTCTGATTGAATCTTCCACAACTTCCCATTCTCAGATATATTCTCGAAGTGTAGCCCACCATTGTGCGGGTACTTTTAGTAATATTGTTTCAAGGGTGCATACCTAGTGGGGTTTGGGAATGTGATGAATCCAAGCAATAAATTCTTCCACCGAATATAGGACCCAAATTCCTCTTCATGCACTTTAGTGGTGTGATCAGGTACATCTCCTTGTGGAAATTTCATAAATTTTGTTCTGCCACCTTTCCATGGCATTCTCTGAATCAGTGTTGTATGATTTCACACTCCTCCAAATCAATTCTCCATCTGTTATATAATCTTCCCTGTGCCCCATGATCTTGTAAATATTTTAAATAATAGAGCTCCATGCATCCTCATTGACCGGTTCATTGTATATATCCCCTTCATAAAGATCCGATGGCGTGATCACGCGTAGGGTGTCTATCTCGAACGACATCTGTTGCTTCTTCAAATTCACCACAACATTGTTGTCGAAGGCCCAATTAATTCCAAGTAAGGTAGGGTACAGAATAGAGTCATCCATGATCTCTATCACTTCAAAATATGCCTTCATATTTACCCCTTCTATAATCACCTCAAACTACTCTAGACAACCTATGGGATAAATTCTATATTGATTCACCAACTGAAGTTGAATGGGAGACCATACCAATAGTGGCTTACCCATCAATTCCCATGACTTCTTCKGTAGGWTGTTCATGTCRRATCCTAAATCCAACATGACATTGTCCATCTCATAACTTCTGAGCTCAGTTGTCATCTTGAACTCTCTTTTTGTGCGCTTTTGTTTATTGACCTAGCACACATCCCTTTCTAGTAGGGGAGTTGTTATCGCTTTGTTTTTTCCTTCTTCCCCCATGCAGGTTGCTAACATATGCATCAACTTCCATACAACATCAGGGTCACTTAACAATTTTAAACAATAGTGCAAGAAGTTACTTACTTGGTCCTTGGTGTTTACTTTCGGCCCATGTCACACAATGCTTCTTCTCACACCATGCACTTCAACTCTTCATGCACATGTTCTTCTATTTCCCTTTGTTCAGATCGTCGCAATTCTTCTTGTCTACAAGCTTCTTCCAACGACCTTTGCATCGCACACTATATTTCTTCGTGCACGTGAGCTTCCTCCAAGGAACTCTACGTGGTGCACTACAAATCTTGATGGTCGGCTCGAGATTCCTCCAATAAACTCTTTGTCGCACACTATACCTCCTCTCTAATCTAGGCCTCTTCAAGCTACGTTTATGTCATGCATTGTAGCTCTTCTCATGCTCATTCCTTCTCCAGGGATTTATGTGCATAGTGCACAAAATGCTTCTATTGTGCAACATCGAACTTGGAAGGAGGCTATGTCGAATTTCTAATTTTCCCATATGTTCTTGGAATTGAGATTTATCCATGCTCAAAGTCCCTTCCCGTATTCTCTTCGCCTTGAGTTATTACCTACGCATCAACTTCCTCATATTTCTTTTGATTCCTGCGTGTCTCTGTAGTCACCATGTTGTAGTGTTCCTTCTTCTCTTCCCACTTCTTCAGTAAGTCAGGACATTCCCCTGTGACATGCTCAGGGATATAGAAGTACCCATAGAGTGCATGGGGTTTAGTACAAAATCTAGATACATGGCCTGTCTCACCATAGTTAAAACAAGTGGGGGCCTTCCTCCACCTTATCCATATCCTTATCCCTAGCCTCGTCTATACCCACCTCTCTCAACATCACCATGGTCACCACCCTTCTACTCCTCCTGAACCCAGAAAACATCATGGGTATGGTCTTGAATCAACTGAAGTGACTTATAGTTGTTCACATCATGCCCCATGGATTTGCAGAATTCAAAAAATAAAGTATGATGCATCTTCTGATATTTCTCCAGTGTTGGGAAGTGAGGGGGTAAATGTCCCCATTGTCTGCAAATATCACACCACTCTGTATGAGGCCTAGTAGGAATTGGATTCGATGCATGTAATTAACCAACGTAGGACACTTGTCCCTATGGTGACCCTTCAATAAGGATGTTTTACACCATACGTGCTTGTGCACCACCTTTGATTTTTCCATATCCTGCAATTGCATCATCATATTGGTTAGTTAAGGCTATACCTATGCCAAACCCACTAATGTGTCTCCTCCTCCCAGTGTAGCCTCCTGACATATTGCAATTTCCACCGCTTCTTCTTGGATAATGACCTTCTACTGGGTAACTTAGATATGGGGAAGAAACCCCATAATGAACCATTCTCTATGTTGCACATCCTAGATCTGGAACATTCGCCTATCCAACAAAATCTTGAACTGCTAGTCATAATCCCACCCAGTTTCTCCCAGCTATTGTTTAATCTCCTTAATCTCTATAATACACTGAGATTCTGGCTTAGGTTTCTAGAAATCCTTCAACATATGTCATTTGATTTTTTCTAGGGACCTCGTTTGCCCTGCTGGCATAGTATCCTTATACTTCATGTACCATGACAAGGCTCTTTCCCTAAACGTGGTCTGCAATTGTGAAATATTCGATTCCTTGTTTGTGATCCTCTTCACAGACCATATTGCCTCACAAGTGAACCAATATTTTTTGCATCGTCCTTACCCGTTCCATGGAACACGGGTAACCTCATGGTAATATCTTGATTTGACATCCTCAATCTCATACTATATCCTCCTGACTAACTACTTGGTGTCGGGGACCTTTGTTGTGATATCCTTCATTGTGAAGTATTATTGACTTCATCTTCTTCTTTAGTCACATCTTCTCTCCTTTCTTCTCCTACTCATGCTTCTACTCCAACTTTTGTGCTATTTTTTGTTCTTTATTCTTGGTTAGAAATGTGCAAGGGTGGTGGTTCAAAGGGGGGGTAACTCCATCTTCTTCTAATATTTATTGTGAGGGAACCCAAATAGTTTCCTACCTTCAGCTGCACAAGACCATCCACAATAGCTAAATCCTCTTCCCCTCCTCTTGGGGGACCTCCATCATCCTCTCCTACCTCTAAGTCTCTACTTTGTGCCTCATCTTCCTATGAGGCTGCGACATCTTGCAACCATTGGAATATTCACCAATATTGAGAGGGGGAGTGAATCAATATTGGGCCTTTTTTACCACTTTTAATCAGAACATGTAATCATCACTTTATCAATAATTTATCACTTATGACTGCATTCAATATATCATGAACAATGCCATTAAACAATGTATAACATATAACCATAGATACACAATACACAAGACTTTTACGTGGAAACCCAAATGGGAGAAAACCACAGAACGCTTTCTTATATAAAATATTACATTCATAGGGAGCACCAAATTCCAAAATTATCGAGCACCTATTGGAAGGAGGCACCAACCCCATGATTTATAGGATCCAACCTGAAGGAATATACAAATCCCTCATTCTCCATCTCCGAGTGGAAGGAGGCTCCAACCCCTTGATTTAAGGCTCCAACCTGAAGGAAGCTACGACTCCCTATATTCTCCGGCTCCAACTGGAAGGAGGATCCAACACCCTAGTTTATAGGATCCAACCTGATGCATCTATTTCATGGTTAAAGAGAGTAGATAAATATATTTTAAATTCGTAGTTGTAATCTACAAGAAATAGACTAACAGTAAAAGAATTAATTTCGTTAGCATAAATTTTGTTTTTATGTGTATTTCACATTGTAATATCCCTTAGTTGGGCTGGGGGATGTTACACCATGTAGGTAGACAATGAGGCTAAGGATGTTACATGGTGGAGGTTGATTCACACACGGTTCAAGTGTGGGCCTTGTCAGGCTCAAACCATTGCATTGGCGCCTTTGATTACTAATCATCAGATGTATAGGCCAAGGGATCGTAGTCGTAGATCCTCCATATCAAGCTCAAAATGGGTTACTTCCTTAAGATACTGGAGTATCTGGCCCTAGAGGAATGACAAAATTATGTTCACAGATTGGGGGCGTTCTGATATCCTGATACCTTGGTGGGGCATGGTTCCAAGGGCGGGTTTTCACTCATTTTCCCTGAACTATTGACATGTTTTCTCCAAGCATTTTCACCTTGCGATATGTCAGTAAGTTAATACCTAGTGGGTCATGGTCTCGGGAAGGGTTCCCCTTCCCCTTTGGTAACTTGAGAATGATGGATCACGTGTTGGTGATGTCATGACAACGTGTTGTGACAACTAGATGATCATGGCGATGAGGATGCCAGTGTGGCGGTCAACATGTCATGTCATGGTAGTCGATGTGTGTCGACATTTATTGTTTAGAACAAGAGTGGGCCCAGTTAGGCATCGAGGCCTTTGGTTTAAGTTCCCTAAACCTCAGTCGTCAGATATGAGCATCGATTAATATCAACCATCAAGCTTGTAACTAAGCTCATGAGGGATTTTAACACCCGAAGTATTGGGGTAATGTTCCCTTGAAAGTTATCCAAGCTCTTTATCCTCATGAAATACCCAATATGTTGGTACCCGTAGGGGCATAGTTATGGAAATGGTTCCAACCATACCCCTGTTATCCTGTGAGCAAAGGACACACATGCAAAGGATGTCAAGAATACGTCAATTGAGCCATGAGAAGTGGACATGTGTTAGTACCTAGATGGTTGAGTCAAGTGCTCTGTGATGATGTGTATAGCCATGCCAACCCACGTGTCATGACGTGGGTAGTTCCACATGTCAAGTGAAGATCATGCCATGTGTTAGGGTGATTCAGAATTCTGAGGTAGTGATCAACGCTGAAATAGTAGGTGCCACATGTCATGCCATGTGGTGGGCTGTGAAATTTTCATTTTTCATGCTAGGTGGAAATTCGTGGTAGGGTCGCGTGTCTGGAGTGAAAGCTAAAATATTGGACTAGGTGTTAGAGGTTGGAATGAGCATTGGTTTACCGTGGGCTGATACCTCAAGGAGTTGGTGGGTTGATACCCTGGTGGTCGATGCCTTGGAATATTAGATATTGGCGATATGTTAAATAATGTTAAGCTGGAATGGATGGGGCCCGATATGACGAGGGGTCGGTGGGCTAGTGATCTAGGTGGATATTGGTGGCCACCCACCTAATCCAACTGACTCCTCGTGCCTGTTTTTTATTCAACACATCTTTTTGTACTACTTTATAATTGTGAGTTCTACACTTCTGGGGTTGTCTAAATTCTCACACATTCTCCAGGTGGATATGGGTGGCCTCTCTCCTAATCCAACTAGCTTATTTTGTATGTTTTCATGTCAACACATCTTGTTGTACTTCCACGATTTTTTTGGGGCCCTAAACGTTGTTTTTTTGACCCGCCACAGTCATACTATAGATGAAGTCACATTCTAATGGAGAAATAGGTAGATCTCAGAAAGACCTTTCCAACAGGCTATCACGCACCTAAAACGAAGGTCGTATGCAAAAGTTACGACCCTAGAAAGTTGAGGTACCAAATTACACTAACTTACCCATAGGGCCTACATGACTTTTGGCGTTTCACCTTCTAGGGTTAGGTTTTTGGATATATAGGGTTTTGGCATTCATGAGTAATATGAAAAGGGCGTATGGAGCCTCATTGTAATCCATTATGCTCCGACGGATGCGCATAGCAGCCACATCTCTTCTCAGAGATAATTACCACCATTCGAGCAAGTTTCAGTTTTGCAGTTTTACAGTTTCAGCCTATTTCATTATTTAGTAGAAGATATTGTTCACTGGATATTTGTGTTATTCTTCCTATCTCTGTGTTTATTGTATTTAGTCTGTTAATCAGTTCATTCCGCTCCTAAATCCAGATCATCTAGGTGGAAGGTGTCACATTGATAGTGGCAGGTGTCACGTCAACCACCACATACACACTAGATGTGCCACATGGAATGGTACTGGTGACATGGAGCCACGTGGATGCCATGTGGCCGTGGGGCAATCTTGGTCAAGAAGACATGAAATTTTTTAAAATTTGTAACTGTTGATCTCGACCTCGGATTTGAGCATGGTTATAGTCATTGGAAATCTCTTGATGGGAAGAAGATGATGATTCCCTCGAGAAGAGGCTTCAATATGGTTATGGAAAATAAAATTTTTGATACCCCATCCCTTAGAAAGTACTTAGAGGGTTGTGTGTCTTACACTAGTTGTTGCAATCAATGATTCAATTTTAATGCATCTTTCTCACCTCGGTATGGCTTTATGCCCACTTTTTCTTCCATTTTGAATAAATAATGTGAAGGGTTTATGGTACTAGAGCTCGATTGTTCTTTCTTGGGTTCTTTCCGTGACTCCTTTTCTGGGTCTTTGTTATCTCTCTATTCCCATCCGATCCAATCTCTGAGTTCGAGCCTCCAACTTCTTTGAACGGTCCGAGCTTGTTTGCTAGAGCTTCCATGAGGATATTCATATTGCGATTGATATCGATAACCTGTGCTTCCAACCTCTCAAATCACTCCTTTGCTAGATCTTGAGGGTTATTGTGAACCAACTCATCTAACATGGCAAGGTTTTATGCGAATTCTCTTTAAACCGATTCTTGTGAATTGAAACTTCCCAAAAATACCCCAAAGAAACTTGCTCTGATACCAATATGATTTGTAAATTGTCGTTTATATTCCACTAGAAAATTCATCACAACATATCTAAAAACAAATACTGAAATATTTATTGTGAAGGTTAATTTCCTTTAGATATCAGATTCTTTAATTACTGTTTTTTCACTAAAAATGTATGAAATAGCTAAAATGTGAATAGAGAAAAAAAATAAATACTCATGCACCATCTACCAGCAAACACAAGATTTGACCTGGGAAACCCAATACAGGAGAAAACCCAACTAGAAGGTAAGGCCTCTCTTCTCTATTTTCTTCAAATGCAATTACAAAGAAAGAGGCACTCTCTATGGAGTTTTCTTTGACATTGTGGCATGTATGGCTGCTACAATATCTCTCCTCCTATGTTATGCTCATATAATACCACTCTCAGATGTTTTTCTCAGCTGTGGAACAAGATACAATGCAAAATAATGGAACCCCTTCTCCTCCTAGTGGCTCGGTATTTAACATAGCTCGATAGCCATCTAGGGATAGGGTATTGACTTCCTCAACCCTCAATTAGTGATCAAGTTTGGACCTTATATAATGTTCTATAAAATCCACTATGCAGCTATCCCCACATGTTTAATTAATGGGGGTTGATGTGACATCCACTCACACCATGGTGATCAATATGGTAGGTCAACTTGCAGGAGGCATTACTTTCGCATACGAACTTTGATTAAGGAAAGTATTGCACTGTTGGAAAGGTATTGGTGTGTAGAATATAGCTGCATGCTCTTCAGTAAGGTTTGGACCATAAAAATGTGTCATTTGATGCCTCAAAATGGCTATGAAAGATTTCAAATGGTTACTTGGACCCAAATTTTCAAATTGGGACCAAATGCTAAAATGGTTCTACAAGTTGATTCCTCCAATTGTTTCACCCATAAAGCATCGAGATAGATGAAAAATAATACAATGATATATTCTAAATCATCATCACTAAGTTGATATCCATGATTAGTATAAAAAAGTGATTCAAGGTTCTTCTCCACTTCTTTTAGTCAACCCTCCCTTTCTCAATGTCTTTTTCCCGCCAAGTCAACTACCTTTTCCTTAACTATTTTAAAATCCTTTTCAAATTGTTCACAAGAAGTTCCCTCCTATGAAGGATCATACCTCAACCAATTTAACTTCACTAGATCCTAAAACGCCCCCTTCTTATCTGATCCTAGATTAAACTTAAAATGAGCTCCTAGTTTTGGATCATTTTTATCCAATTCCTAAACAATTGGAAAGTGATCTAAGGATCTATTGGATACTACCCATGATCGATACCTTTCCACCTTATGTAGAAAGTCCTCATGGATAAAAAACCTATCAAGTCTCTTGGAAACATAAGATACCCCTGATATATTATTGCTCGAAGTTGGCTTGAGCTTAAAAGAATCAATGTCCAGAACATATGCTTGATTAAAACGTTATGGAAGAATACAACTGATCTATCCACTCTATAATTATATCTCCATATCTCCTTTCTACTCAATGTAATATTTAATTCCCCCCCAATAATGAGGTTATCAAATTTAAAATCATCAAAACAAAACCAATTTTCCAAGTAAATGTGTTTACCCTCATAAGGTCCATACACACTTAGTAAAGTCAGAGTTAAGCCAAAGATTTTACTTAGTAAATTTAGAGTAAAGTCAGAGTGATCAAACCTGTTTAAAACTCTTTTGAATCTAAAGTAAGAAAGTTCCATCCCCCCAAAGACTTTTTGAGTTAAAAAAATAATTAGTCTTCCTTTTCCATTGTCTCTTGTATCATAACTATATCCAATTTGTGTAACTGCAAAAAACACTTGAGGGATAGTCTCTTGGCCTGCCCCACCAAGCTTCTCATATTAACTAAAATTACTTTCATTGGAACACTGAGGAAGGGTTTAAGCCTGCTCTAAGGGGCCATATAATCAAACCCTATTTACCTTGACTCACTTATTTAATTTCTCTCTTGTTATAAATTTTCAAAGTTATCTTCCTCCCTACAATCAAAGGCCCTAGGTATTTTGGGATATCCAAACCTAGGCCCTTGGAAGATGGTAAAACTAGTGAGGCTAGCCCCCTATTTGGACATAGGAGGTAATGCCCTCCCCCTCTCATAGAGGTTTCCAAGGTGACCTAAATCTTCGCTCCACCAATAGGATTTTTCATATTAATTGAATGAATATACTTACATGACTAGACATTATGGGAATGCCTACTCATAATCCCTCTAAACAAATTCAAATCACCTGTCAAAGAGACAGTGCTACCACTACAGATAACCTTATGCTTTGATTCCATAGGAAATTTTCCTACTTCTTCCATGTTTTGGAAAGTAGAGGACTCCATAGATGGATTAAGAGGCAATGCATTAGAATTACCTAAAAGCTTGAGGTGCTCCATCATTGGATATTACTTGGATTCTTTCTTCTTTATCAAGATAGAACATACCAATCCAAGTCGAGATACTATGCCAATGCATCATCTTGACCTAACATTGATCGTGAGTCCATAATCAAGGGTATAGAAAGGTCCCCAACTCACAATTCAACCTCCATCTTGTCCCCCATCTCTTGAAAATTATGCTTCAGGATATTGACTGAGACATGAACTTCCAAACTTTGTTCCTCAACATATTCCCTTTGTATCAGATCCACAGGTTTAAACTCCCTACCACAAGCTTCATTTGAGATCTCCTTCTTCTACCAAACATTTGTGAAGAAAACCTTGTCACATTCCTTGTGCACATGGCCATAGGCATGGTACCTTGTGCATCTAAATGGGATGTTCTAATAATAAATAATATGGGAGCATTTTCAACCCCCAATGCAAAATCCACCAACACATAAAGACC
>SNQJ01S0104136.1:30358-53509 GCA_010110895.2 Picea sitchensis | reverse complement strand
CTTTACTCTTACTGTCCATATGCTGTATGATTGGTTGATGACACATGAATAAATCTTAATAATTATTTAAAAGGCATAAAATTGTTTAAGCTTATAAACAACTGATTCACCCCCCCTCTCAGTTGTTCTAGTATTTCCAACAATGCCAACTCTTCAAAGAAACAACTGAACATTATAAGTACAAGAAGAACAACAATTACCTTCAAATTTCTGATATGCATTGTCCTAATTTATAACACATGTTAAAATATTTTCCTCCAAATAATGAGCCACACCATGAGAACTCTGCATAACACTACCCATTAACCACCCTGCAAATAAAAACAAACAACAACCCTCCACCACAACCAGAAAATGAAGCACCTAAGAAAAACTCTATGCCAAAAAAATCCAACCATTGTATTAGCGAAGCAACGCAACTCTACGTTCTAACAAAAATATTGAATGAAGCTTTGTAGAAATCGAATGCATATCATTACACTTTCATACGCATTACTCAAAGAACACCTAGAGAAATTGAATGCTTCCCATCCCATACCATAGTGTAATACAACCCACACCAGCCTACCACCACCGTGTGCATGCGAAGGTTTGAGGCACACATGACCTTGCCAATAGCCAATGAAAATAAGAAAATTAATTGTTTGAAAAAAATTACTTTCATTTTAAACTAAAGAAAACTATATACCAAAATAAAATAAAGTTGTTGTACTAGCAAACTAATTTAATATAATGAAGACTATATGCCTTACATGGGACACAATAATAAGCATTCTCCAACACCATAATAAATTCAATAACAAACACATGAACAAAATGAGCCCCACAGAGCTCTTGGCTCTCAACCACTTTTTATTGGAGGAATTTATTGTGTGAGAAATTCCAACTGATGTCTGACCACTTTTCTAATTTAGTTTGTAATTTGCTGGATTGATGGGTATTATGTAAGCGTTTATCACTAAGGGTAAAGATGGCGTGGGAGCTTGATAACATTTATGAAGGTATAAAGAATCTTATGAAGTATCTCCATAATTTTAGATGATATAGATGATTCCCTTTAACAACAAGCAAAATTTAAGGGAGAATTTAATAGGGGCAGATGTCATATTTGGCATAAAGAATTTGGGAAAGATGGGTTTAAAGCATTATCTTACAACTTGTTACAATGCCTCAATTTGTTTTTTCAACTACTTATATGAATTTTTGTAGGGTACAATTCCACGGTTTTAAATTCAATTTTGTATGAATTTATTAGTTTTTAATATATTTTTAGAAAAAAACGATTTGAAAGCATTGGAAATTGAAAAAAACATCCTAATAATTTTAATGGAGAAGATATTCCTGAGTGTTACCATCCATGGATCATGGGGAAGTACTTATAGAGTTTTTAGCTAGAATACAAACTTAACCAATCTTGGAAACCCACTATTCATCATATTGATCATTAGCCCTTCCTTTTTTTAATTATTATTATTATTATTATTTTTTTTTGACAAAAGCGAGTAATGGAGCTTATATTAGAAAAATAATGGCAAGCCACTGGTTTAGTTACATAGGAATCTTGAATTACAATACTAAACTTAGATGCCTTGCGTGGTTACTACAAAATGCCAATACACATAGATGGACTACAATACATAGGACTTTAAATTCAAACTTAGCTGCCTTGCGTGGCTACTACAAAATGCCAATACACAGAGTTATTTGCAACCTATGGCTAGCCTTGGAACGACTTCCTAATTACTTTGGGCCTTCCTTCTTGGACTGGTCCCTTTCCAACTTCCATTCCTTATTCATTTTCTCCATCTCCTGCTCCAAACTGCTGACCCTTTCTTCAAATTCTTTCTTTGGGTCTTTCAGTTTTTTCCTCAGCTTCCACAACTCTTCACACATGCCTAATTTTGTATGTATTATGTTGTTCTCCAGCATATCCATGCGCCTTCCTGCTTCACTATCTAGGTTCTGAAGGAAATCGTCCAGATTGATCAGTTGGTTGCGTAGTTTCTACATGTTGCCTTTCAATTATGCAATTCTTTCCTCCATCGTAGGCTTTTTCCCAGAGATTGACACCATCGGGTTTGCCTCTGCTGGATCATTGTTGCTTCTCTGGATCTCCCTGCCTCTGCGTGCTTTACCCTTTCTCGAATTCCTTTCAGTGTGACGACTGCTCCTGATCTATTCCATTCCTTCCCTGCGATTTGAGTTATAGAGCGCATCCTCTGTTTCACTGCCCCACGCGATTCGCTGGATCTGGAGTATGGGCGATTTCCTACGTTCAATGACCAAATGATGTCATCGTCCATCAGCCTTGAGGTTCCTGCGTACTGACTGAGGTGAAGTTGTCCTTGCGCATGTGCTGTCACATTTGTCCCTTTTGCCCACTTTCTCAGCCATTCCACCTTGGACGATCATGGGATTCCCCAGTTGGCCATAACCCCATTGAGAAGCATGCGACCTTTCTCCAAACGGGATCCTGTGTTGGTCTCTTCATCTGCTTGGGCGTTGTTTCCCTGGAGGACATGGTACAGCTGAAAAGTTTGAAACTATCCCAGAAGTAGCTAGATTTTGTCTAAGGTGTGTTGGAGTTTGGCATTTGTGACTCTGGTGCACTGGATTAAGGCTTGGATTATAATCCTTGAGTCCCCTAGAACGAGAAAGTCATGAATGTTGAGGATTAAGGCTTGAGTGAGCCCTTACCAGAGGGAAAGAGCTTCCGTTTTGTTGTTGGTTTCAAAGCCAAGTCCCCAGGCAAAACCAAGTCTAGTAATTCCAGTGGGGCTTACTAAAAAACCTCCTCTACCTGCCACCCCCAGATTCCCCTTGGAGGCCCCATCAAAGGAGAGAATATAAGAAGTCTTCATTCTTTTCCACTCTTCCAAATCATGCTTCCCCATCCTGAGTTCCCAACTTTGAGTGGGAGGGTTTTCGGGATGAGGTTGCTGAAGATTTTGGAGGCCAAGATGCCCCAGCCAACATTCTTCTTTCCTTTCTAACGGTTTCGAGTATGATGCCTTGATGAAGTGGGGGGCACTTTCACTGAAGAGAGCCTTAATCCTTGTGGCTACCTGAGTCGGGCTCCTCTTTACTTCCCTAAATAACCGGTTGTTTCTTTCAATCCAGATCTTCCAAAGGATAAACTTTGGTAACATTCTCCAGAGGGCTAAAAGGTGTCCTTGACTGGCTGTCTGAAAAGGGCAGAGAGATTGCCAATTCATAAGCAGTGTGTGGGTTTCCTGAGGGAGAATTAGAGCTAGGGCCCCCAGTCTAAGAGCTAGCTTCCATACCTCCATGGTGTAGGGGCAGCCTAGCATTAGATGATCAATAGTCTCCTCTTCCTGGCAGCAGAGGGGGCATCTAGAGGGTCCTTCCCACCCTCTTCTTCTAAGGTTTTCGTCTAAGAGGACTCTCCTGTGTGCTAGTGTCCAGATAAACATATCTATCTTTGGAATTGACTTCGTTGTCCAGATGGCTTTCCAGATTGTAGGGTCTATAGGGACATGGGGGACTGAAGTGATATGGAGATACCCTACTACTATAGTGTATGGGCCAGACTGATGGCCCCAAACTCTCTTGTCTTTTTTCCTTTTCTGTAAAGTGGATTTCCCTTGCAGCCATTTCTTTAGTATTTTCCATTCTTCTTTAAGGTCTGGAGGAAGGCTAGTAATTCCCCAACATAACTAGGAGTGATTCTCATCATTTCCCCAGCTTGAAATATCCCATAGGCTATGTAAATTTTGTAGTTTCATTTAGTCTTTGAGACGCATGAGGCCTTGCTTTGCTGACAGAGGTGGTTCTCCCAAGACCGAGTCTTCCCAGATGCTGATTTCTTTTCCGTTTCCCGGTAGCCATGTGATTTGAGAATTAAAGTGCTACAGATCTTTCTAGCATAGGGAGAAAATTGGAGAGCCTTTCCCCACTTTTGTTGGTCTTTCTAGGCATTTTTTCCTCGGCCCACGATAGTACTTCTTCCATAAGGCTCTTTTGCTCCATGTAGGATTTCCTATGATTATGTTCCATAAAATATTTGCGCCCAGGGATAAATTTTGGGTTTGGAGGTCTTTGAATTGGAGGCCCCCTTCTAGATAGGGCTTCAATATTTTCCCCCAACTTATAAGGTGCAGTTTCCTTCCAATCTGCTTTCCTCCCTCCCAAAGGAAATGCCTGATCAATGCTTCTACTTTCTAAATGATGGAACTGGGGGCCAGAAGGAGAGAGCTTTGATAGATAGGGATGCTGGCCAGCATGGCTTTGATAAGAACCACTTTGCTCGCCAGATTCAGCCAATTGGTTCCCCATGAGTTAATTCTGTTTTTGAGCTTTTCTATCAACTAATTCCAATGCGAGGCTTTTGGGGTGGATTTGAAGATTGGGATTCCCAGATATTTGAATTCATTCCAAATGGTGCAGCCTTCCATTTCCAGGACTCTTGAGATCTCTAGCATTTCCCTTGGGGTGATGTTCCAACCATAGATTCTACTCTTGGTCATGCTGATAAGACTGCCTGAGATTTCTGTGTAGATGTCTAACTCCTTTTTGAACTTCTTAGCCGTCACTGTACTCACACCTCCGAGGGGTAGCGTGTCATCTGCAAATTGGGCATGGTTGATATCCTTTACCTCGGTGGAAATTCTTAGTCCGGAAAGATAGAGGTGCGTTTGACCATAGTCGAGTTGGAAGCTAAGGACAGAGGCTTGGATGGCATAAAGCAAGGGGGATAGGGGGCAACCTTTCCTGAGGCCTTTGGAGGCTTGAAAGAACTTAGTGGCTCACCCATTTACCAATGGGGCTATCCAAGAAGAGGTGATACAGGCTTTAATCTAGTTTATGAAGGGAGAGGCGAAACCTAACTTCCCCATCACTTGAAACAAAAAATTATGTCTTACCCTGTCAAAAGCATTTGCTAGATCTAGCTTGATTATCATACCTTTGTCTTTCCGTCAGATACTTGAATGTAGAGCCTCTTGAACAAGGATGATGTTTTCCATTATATGCCTGCCTTTAACGAACCCTCCTTGATTTTTCGGGATAATAGTAGGGAGAATATTTTTGATTCTATTAGCTAAAATTTTGGTGAGGATTTTATAGCTGGTGTTGCAAAGGGAGATAGGTTGAAACCTGTCAAAACTAGTTGCACCTCTTTCTTTCGGAATTATCATTAGAAAGGATGAGTTTGTTCCTCCTCCTATTTTAACGCAGGACTAGGATTTCTTGATGAGCTTGGTGAGGTCAGACTTGATGGTGTCCCAACTGTGTTGGTAGAATCTGGTTGTAAAACCATCTGGGCCAGGGGCTTTGTTTGGCTGCATTTGATCCAAGGCCTCTTGTATTTCTTACTGATCTACTTCCTTGGTTAGCTTGTTGTTGACATTTTCTTGAATGCAAGTCGGGATCAGAGCCAGGGGATAAGAAGTAGGGTCTATGACAACATTCTGAGTCTCTGTATAAAGGGATTTGAAGGTGTGAACAACTGCTGATTTGATACCTTCAAAATCAGTGATGGTCTGGTCGTGGGTATGGATTTTCGTTACATTCTTGAACTTCTTTTAGGCCTCCTCTTGCTTGTGGAAGAAGCTAGTGTTTTTATCCCCAGCTTCTAGTCAGAGGCACCTAGACTTTTGTTGCCAATACTTTTCTTCCTCTCTGCAGGATTGGTCCTAGTTCTTTTGCAACTTAGCCTCTTGCTATAGGTTTTCTTGGGTGGTTTCAAGGTTTTCCATTCCTATCTAGTGGATTTCAAGCTGTCTTTGTGCTTATTGACGGTCAGAGATGGGACTTGAGATGGTTTTTGCCTAGGACTTTAGTGCTGTCTTTAGTCTTCTGAGATTTTCTTCCCAAACAAAAAAGGGGGAGCCTTTCACAGTTCCATTCCAGATTTTGGTGACCAATGTTGGGTAGCCAGCTTCCTGGATCCATTTTGGGTTGAATCTGAAGGGGATCGGGCCTAGATTGTTATTAAAGGACATGTCCAAGGTGATTGAATTATGGTCTGACACATTGTGCGGGAGGATGGAAGAAGTTAGCGTGAGTCCCATAAGCATAAGGGTGAATTGGGCAAGGAACCTGTCTAGCCTAGTTGCAATGTGCCCCAGTCCCACCCTCTTATTGGACCATGTGTACTTCCCTTTAGCTGGCTTTATATCTTCCAATTCCTAGGTAGACATTATATCCTCTACCCATTCCCTTGCTAGGTCTCGAACAATTGAACCTCCCTTTTTCTCGGTCGCTGCAAGGGTCAGATTCCGATCCCCCCCAAGGATGATATTTTCCAGCTCGTTTCAGTGCATGAATTCCTTTAGGGTCTCCCAACAGATTTTCTTTTCCTCTAGGAGGACAGGAACATAGAGATTGAAAAGGATTACCTGACGTCTCGTTCCAAGATGGAGAAGACTGGTGAAGATCCAGTGCTTGCATGTTTCATACTTGATGAGATCGTACCTCTTTGAGTTCTAGAGTGTGCCTAGACCTCCTGAGGCACCTCTTGCACTTTCTGCAATTCCTTTGCTGGTATTCCATCGAGATTTTTCTTTTCTAAGGAAGTCTTTTCCTTCCATCTTAGTTTCTTGGATCATAAGGATTTCATAGTTTGAAGATATGATGATGTCTTTGAGCGCCTCTTCCTTAGTCTTACTACCGAAACCCCTACAATTTCAAGAGGTTATTTTCATTGATTACCTGAGGGGGAGTTGTGGGCTTCTTGGGGGGCCCTGGATTGTTTCCGGGTTTGTTTGAAATTGGTCAACTGTCTGATGGTTGGCTGTGATCCACTCAAGACGTCTCTGTAGGTCTCCTTTTCTCTTTCAACTTTCTTTGTTTTCCTGCCTCTGCTTGGTTTTTTTGGAGTGATGTTGGTGTCACTATTTTCCTCACTGTTACTGTCTGAGGAAACCTTGCCTTCCTCCACTTCTGGATCTTTACTAGTTTCTTTCGAGTTTTGACCTTTTTCCTTCACCCTTTCTTGCATTGGGACTTCTCTGGTTTCTGGGATAGGATTTCCTTGTTCCGAGTTTGCTGTTGGGGTTTCTCGAGGGACTACCTCTGCTGCTTCCTTTATCTTCTTTGGGTCGGTCACCCTACCACTATGTCCTGTTTCTGCATTGTTTCCTTGCTCCTTTGGTTGTGTCTGGATCATCTTTTCAGGTCTTGGGCCCTTTGCCTTTGAGGAGGGTCTCCCTCTTCTAGGCTGTTGCCAGCCTTGGTTTATGTCTTGGTCCTTGTTAAGATATTTCAGGCAGTTCCTCTGAAAGTGGCCATATTCGTGACACCCCCTGCATTTGAACGAGAGCTGTTCGTAGTCGAGTTTCTAGTAATGTTGCCAATCTCCAACCTTTAACTTGATATCCTCTGGGAGGCCAACCTCTAGGCTTACTTCCACACAAATGTGAGCGCATGAGTATTGATCCTTTGGATCTGCCCTGTCGATGTAATGTCAAAGTCCATTTCCGATTGCTTGGAGCAAGGAGGTGTTCCAATAGTGGATTGGTAAATTTGGGAGTCTAACCCAAACTGGGACATCCTTAGGTACTTCCGAATCTGGATCAAAGCTGGGGGTCCAACGATTTAGATAGAGCCCTTGGGTCCCCATGAAAAAGGGTCTGTTTATGAAGATTAGGTCCCGATCTACTTGAGAAATGAATTCAAAGATAAAATATCCTCTTCCCACCACATAGCATGTTACACCGTTCTGAATTAGTGGACGCCAATTTCTTTGGATCCAGTTATCTGTGGTCTCGATGGAGGGCCAGAGTCCCATAAACTGTCCAACCAGTCCACGCTTTGACAGGGAAACCGCTACATGCATTAGATGGTCCGGGGGCAGGCCAATTTTCGCGATCGAGTTGAGCCGTTTGATAAAGCTGGGCGGAGTAGTAGAGGAAGGCTTCTTGCCGTGGGCAGCCAGAAGCTTACGAAAAGAATCGGTGGTTGAGGGAGGGGCCCAGAGCTCCCCACCTTTGTGGGCGGCCATGGTCAACCTAGGGCGGCCTCAACTTGGTAGCCACGATTCAGGGTAGTAATCTCCTCCGCGGCTTCGGCTCTGTAACATGAACATATATTTAAATATTTTTATTATTATTATCATTATCTTTATTATTATCATTATTTAATTTCCTCTTTCTTTTTATTTTCTTGGTTTAATTTTATCTTTTATCCTTGCTCTAATGTTATTCATCTCTTTATTCATCATATTGATCATTAGCCCTTCCTCTTTTTAAATATTGTTATTATTATTATCATTATCATTATTTAATTCCATTTTTCTTTTTATTTCCTTGCTCTAATGTTAATTTTATCTTTTATCCTTGCTCTAATGTTAATTTTATCTATTATCCTTGGTTTAATTTTATCTTTTATCCTTTTTACCCTTTTCCTCATTTTTAGCCATCCTTTGTTCGATCTACAAACTTAACAAATTATATGTCTTAAACTTTTCTTTTAACTTTTCTCCATAATGGTTAACCTTAATTTTTAATCCTATAAATATCCACCCAAACACTCTTTTATATTATTATTTCAGCTTTATTTCTTCCTGAAGATGGGTGGAGTGTCCACTTGAAACATTGGATATTTCAATATTTTATATAGGAAGTTGCCTAAACATTCGACTTTTTGATTTTTTTTACTGGAATCGAGCAGTTCTGGGTGAAATAACCATTTTATATTGTTTAAATTGCATTTTTGAATGCATAAATGGATTCAACAATGAGAATTATACAGATTTAATCACTCAAATATGGACTTCCAACAATTTTTGGTAGGATTTCAATAAAAAATGATGGGAAAATATACCTATAAAAACTCATAGACTATAAGTTTTATACACATCTTATCTCCAAAAAGCTCAAGCAAGATAGCTACGTTCATTTCAACAAGGATATCAAACAAAATAATAGAGCTCAAGTAACATAGCTAGTTGCATTGATTTCATTAATGACATAACACAAAACAACAAGGTGCATTGATTTCAATGATGATACAACAGAAAATGATTTAGAGCAGTCAAGTAGTTGCAATGATTTTAGTGATGTTATAATGCAAAACAATAGGGTACATTGATTTCAATTATAGTACAATGAAAAATTAATAATGCACATGTTATAATGAAAAACAATAGGGTACATTGATTTCAATTATAATATAATGAAAAATTAATAATGCACATGTTATAATGAAAAAACAATAGGGTACATTGATTTCAATTATAATACAATGAAAAATTAATAATGCACTAATTATTGATCCAGTGCATTGATTTCAACCTCAAGATACTCCAAATTATCAAGTAAAATAACTTCAACAATAACACAATGAAAACCAATTTCATCTCCTTATAAAATTTGGTTACTTTGTCATACATTATGTCATGATACTAAAACTATCTAACAACTACAATGTCCCAAATTTCCTATGAATTCCAAGATTAAGGAAGAAATTTGCAAGCTAATAAGTGTGGGATTTATCTCATTATCAAGATAATTATGCAATGTGATTCTATGATTACACCAAAGGTGTTTTAAGGGGAGGTTCTTTCTCAAATTTTTTTCATCTTTCATTATCCAATTAACAATTTCCACCTATTTTGATACATTGGAAACCATTACATGATGTCTCCATCTTCGGGTTCAACTATTGGTAGCTCTGTCATCCTCAACTGCCACCGACTCTAACTGTTAGCATCCTCTTCCTCATATGACCCTGTCCAATTGAATTGACTTTTGGTAGGGATAGGACCCCAATTCCCCATCGATCCACCCCTAAAATCAGCCAACAAACACTTCAATCTCAACCTTTAAAGTTGCTTGACCATGTAATCTCCTTAACGCTGATTAAGAGTCAGATGCAAAACCTCCTCCTCCAGACAGGCCATATGAGACTTGTTATTTTCTCTGCATTTTCTAACTGCCTCTCTATTACCTACTGGTCATTTTTTTGGATGGGAAGAATTGTTTTGTGGAGACTCAACAGTGTCTGCGAACTTGTCATTTTCGGGAGCAATAAGGATTTTTGTGTGCATGTGGAAGCATGTGTGTTATATCCGGCCCAGGAGGGTTGCAGGTGTGGGTTTGAGTGCATGCATGCGTAGTGTCCCTCAAAATATCCTCGAAAAATCTCTCCATGGAGGATCCATTACCAAGATCATTTACCATATTGTTGCTAAAATTAATGTCCCCGCCATCCATGCCAACCATTTTCTAAGCCCTTGACTTTAATATTATTTTATAACAAATCATACAATTTGATGTCTGGTTGCTGTTCTTTTTTTGTCTGCCATGAAAGAGTAGACGCTAGGGAAAACACTATGTTATAATAAAATCCGTCACTCATTGGGTTAATAGATGAGATATATTTGTTTACCAGGAAAAATTCCTTTTATATAATCAAACTACCTTTTATATAATCATTTAACTTAGGTGTTAAATACTATATTTTTATTTATTTTTATAAATTTATTTTAATATAAGAATATTAATCCACTACTATAAAACTGACATCATAAACAAAACAAAACAAAATGATAAATCTTGGAAAAAATGTGTCGAACAGAAACTTGATGAACAAATGAAAACATAAAAAGATTGCAAAGAAAAAAAAATGATATCTCTTATGGATTTCCCAACACGTATTTTTGAACATTGTGGCCATATACATGCTACCTAGTTTTTTGGCAAACATATAGATGCGTTGTCCAACATAAATACATACATATTACTTGCAGAGATTCATATCCTAACATTCATACTGCATTCACTAATGGATATATTTGTAATCAAGGTCGTAAAGAATATAATGGACATGGATTCTCCAAAAAAGAATAATATGGAATCTAGGGACTAACCAAAGTCTATATTCTTTGACGTTTGCACAAATAATTTTTTGTAGGCTCAACCCCTCTCCCAATTATCATTCTATGCTATGATAGGGAGGAACCAACAATTCCTCTCCTTCTATGTTTTGAACATTATTCCATACATGACAGTAGAAGGAACAACCAATAACATCTTAAAAATTAACATGTAAATTCAAAATTAGGGACTTATTGTAAGGTTTCAAGTTGCACATACATGGGGTTGCTTATAGCATAATGGTTATCTTGTAGCGTCTCTTCCTCTAATTTACAAATAAGTAGAGGCAAAAATAAGCACATAAGTGAGAAAAGTCATTAAGATAAGTTAACACGCTATAAATAGAAGATATATCGGCTTCGAAACATTCTGAAACATAATTGGACCTTGAAAGATTATTGGAACATACTAAGCTGCAACACACTATCCAAAAAACACACTTTACTTTCCTTTTACAACATATCCATCTTTTATTGTCTTCGATATTCCTTTCCCCTGCATCAGGGATATGCTAGTTTAATNATATAAGAATATTAATCCACTACTATAAAACTGACATCATAAACAAAACAAAACAAAATGATAAATCTTGGAAAAAATGTGTCGAACAGAAACTTGATGAACAAATGAAAACATAAAAAGATTGCAAAGAAAAAAAAATGATATCTCTTATGGATTTCCCAACACGTATTTTTGAACATTGTGGCCATATACATGCTACCTAGTTTTTTGGCAAACATATAGATGCGTTGTCCAACATAAATACATACATATTACTTGCAGAGATTCATATCCTAACATTCATACTGCATTCACTAATGGATATATTTGTAATCAAGGTCGTAAAGAATATAATGGACATGGATTCTCCAAAAAAGAATAATATGGAATCTAGGGACTAACCAAAGTCTATATTCTTTGACGTTTGCACAAATAATTTTTTGTAGGCTCAACCCCTCTCCCAATTATCATTCTATGCTATGATAGGGAGGAACCAACAATTCCTCTCCTTCTATGTTTTGAACATTATTCCATACATGACAGTAGAAGGAACAACCAATAACATCTTAAAAATTAACATGTAAATTCAAAATTAGGGACTTATTGTAAGGTTTCAAGTTGCACATACATGGGGTTGCTTATAGCATAATGGTTATCTTGTAGCGTCTCTTCCTCTAATTTACAAATAAGTAGAGGCAAAAATAAGCACATAAGTGAGAAAAGTCATTAAGATAAGTTAACACGCTATAAATAGAAGATATATCGGCTTCGAAACATTCTGAAACATAATTGGACCTTGAAAGATTATTGGAACATACTAAGCTGCAACACACTATCCAAAAAACACACTTTACTTTCCTTTTACAACATATCCATCTTTTATTGTCTTCGATATTCCTTTCCCCTGCATCAGGGATATGCTAGTTTAATGTTGAGTGAAAGAAAATTGATGACATGCGATTTTATATACACCATAAAGTTTAGATTTAAATTTGACAATGGAAAGAAAATTGACACCATTTGAAACTTTCAAATTTTTCGTTGCACAAAACAAATAGACACCATTTGAAATTGTGTAGACTTTAGAAATTCAAATTTGACATAGAAGGGAAAGTTTGCACCATTGAATTTATATAGACATTAGATATTCAAATTTGTTTAGAGCAAATATTTAAACGTTAGAAGTGATATTTGATGATTTTTTTTTTTTTAAATATATTTTTAGTTCATGTTATATCTATTATTACTTATTTTGATTTATACGACTCTTTAATTAAACCTCGAAGCTATAAGGTAATGTTATAATCTCTTTGTCGGTTTAATTCTTACCACAAATATGTGCATGGTTTTTATGTCCAAGTTTAAGTTTGTTCATTCTTAACTTGTTTAAAAAGTCTTAAAATGTAAAATGAAATTTTGTTTGAATTAAACTAATATTAAATTTTATTATTATGATTAATGTAAGTATAAGGTTGAATTTTTGGTCTGACCAACAGTTTGATGATGGTAGGTCGTGCTAAATTCTAGTTGTGTTTCCAAGCATGTAAACAAGTCTTTTTAGAAATTTGAAGTGAACTTACCATTTATGTTCGAGATTATGGTTTTGGGAAAACCATGCAAGCTAAAAATTTCTTTCATGAAAACATTGGAAACTTATATACCTTTAAAAGTAGATTTTATAGGAATAAAATGAGTTGCCTTGCTCAAATTATCCACTACAACCATGATTGCATCATGTTGTTTGGATGTCTTAGGTAGACCTGTGATAAAATCCATGGAAATCACCTCCCATTTCCACTCTAGAATTTGTAAGGGATGCAATAGTCCAACAGGATGTCGATGCTCAAATTTCACCTGTTGGCACTCTAAGCACTTCACAATATATTGGGAAATGTCTTGTTTCATTCCTTTCCAATAGTACAATTGTCTCACTGTTGTCACCATTTTCTGGTAACCACAATGACATACATATGGTCTCCTATGGAATTCATCCAAAATCAAGTGCCTCAAATCCCCTGAATTAGGTATGCACAATCAATTGTTATACAAAAATAGGCTATCATCCCCAATCTTATATCCTTCATACCTCTTTTCTCTAGGTTCTTGTTGTAACCTTTCTTTCACTTGATTAAAGAACTCATATTCTTGCAAGAGGGTTTTAATCCTCTGTTGAATGTCAGAATCTCCTACACTTGTCATTGCTAAGTGCACTATCTGAACACTTCAGTTGAGTGTGTTTGCTATTTTTTTCTCTTTTCCTTTTATGTGTTTGATTTTGAAATTGAACTCACTGATTAACACCATCCATTGGGCCTGTCTAGCATTCCACCTTGACTAGTCAAATAAATACTTTAGACCTCAATGATCATTCATGAGGATACATCTCCTCCTGAGTAGGTAGTTCCTCCACATATTTAATGCATGTACAATCGTTGTAAGCTATAGGTCATGGGTAACATACCTCTGCTCATGTTCATTTAATTTCCGTGACTCATAACAAATCACTTGTCCTTCTTGTATCAAAACTCCATCAAAACTCCTTCTTTGCAAGCATCTGTACAAACCAATAAATCCTTTTTTGGATCCACAATCCTTAGAACAAGCACATCAATTAATAAATGCTCCAGCTGTTGGAAGTTAGATTCACACTTTGGAAACCAGACAAACTTCTTTCCTTTTCTTTGCAATGAAGTGATAAGATTACCAATCTTGGAAAATCCCTTTATAAACCTCCTGTAATATCCATCCAATCCCATGAAGGATCTCACTTCTATCACATTTTCGATGGTTAGGCCAATCCATGACCGCCATGAAATTTTTGGGGTCTACTTCCACTCCTTCAGCTGAGATTACATGGCCTAGATATTGAATTTCCTTCATATATAAGTCACACTTGCTAAACTTGGCGTATAATTGGTGTTCTCTTAACACCTTCAACACCATTCTAAGGTGTTATTCATGCTCCTATCAGTTCTTGGAATACAACAAAATTTCATCCACAAACACTAAGATAAAATTATGTAAATACTTACTGATCACACTATTCATCAAACACATGAATGTAGATGGTGCATTCATAAGTCCAAAGGGTACCACAACAAAATCACAGTGCCCATACCTCGTCCTAAATGTTGTCTTGTGGATGTCCTCATCTTTGATTCTGACTTTGTGATATCCTGAACTCAAATCTATCTTTGAGAATACTACAACTCCCCTGAGCTGATTAAAAAGGTCGTCTATCCCAGGAAAATGGTATTTGTTCTTAATGTTCATCTAGTTCAACTACATGTAATCAATACACAATCTCAAGATACCATCCTTCTTCCTTAAAAATAGGGCTGGTGCTCCCCACGGGGATACACATGGCTTCATGTAACCTTTATATAACATTTCCTTTAGCTGCACCTCCAACTCTATCATCTCTAATGCGCTCATCCTGTAAGGAACTCTTAATGCTGGTACTGCCCCAGGAACCATATCTATTGAAAAATAAAGAACTCTTTTCAGAGTTAATCCAGGAACGTTTTTTGGAAATACATCCTTGAACTCCCATAGCACTGGGTGATATTAAGATTTCATCTCCTTGCCTTTTGTCGAGTTCAACACTTGTATATCATACAAGGGACACCCCTTTCTACTAAACTTATTAAGTTGCAACATCGATATTTGCTGGATGGAAACTGGCTTTCGAGTACTTTGCAAAATCCTTTCATTACCTTTCTCATCCTGACATTCCAAAGTTTTCTCGTAACAGTTCAAATTTTCCTTATGGGTGGATAAAAAATCCGTACCCAACAATACATCATATGATCCTAGGGGTAGGATGTTTAAAACTAATAGGGTCTGCAGTCTATCCAACTCAACTGGACACACTTTAATTACCTCAACCACTTTCCTCTTTGTTCTAGTGGCTAGATGAACTAACCATGCTTTAGCATGATTCTTTCTCTCTAATGAGCATCCCTCAACCACATGAGTTGAAACATAACTAAGATTAGATCTTGGGTAAATTAAAACAGAGATTGGTCATTCAATAATAATACCATCCAATTCCATCACAGAGGCTTGGTGGTCCACTTGTCAATTATCTACAACTGTGTAAATCCTCGACACACTCCTGGCCACGTCATTGACTGTAGTTTCCTCTTGCAAATTATATACATTTCTACTAGTTGTGCTGCCTATGGGGGAAATCCGTCAATTCGTGTGGCTCTCCACATCCCCATCATTGCAAAGGTCCTTTCTTGGGATCCTCTGCTCCTTCTCTTGCTTTCTCTACTAGTTTATTTCAAATTTGAGATGGGAAAATTTTTCTAATGCACACTCCTACTTGGTCGACCCAATTGTTCACCTTTCCCTGAACTCTTGTGGGGGAACGACTTGAATCCATTCTTCTAGAATCCACTGTTGTCCTTCCTCCTCCAATTCTTTTAAGACTCATGCTTATGTTTAGATTGGTCATAAAAGAATTTGGCCTTCCAAATAATGTTCTCCAACGTCTTGGGTTTATCAAAATCAATTCAATCTTGGTAAGACTATGGTAACCCACAGAGGAAATGTTGGATTCTCACCTTCTCATCCTTGAGGTAGGGAACATACCTCAACAAATCCATAAATATTTTAGCGTATGCATCCATGGTAATTTACCCCAACTGAAGCTCATATAATTCCTTTATTTTGACATCAGTTTTCTCATCCCTAAGGTGCGAAGCGTCGTCCATACTGCGCTGCACCATTCACCACTGTGACCTTCCAACATGTCCTACATGTTGAAACAATAATTATCGTTATCATTTTATGTCAACACTCAGAACAAGCATTATGGGTAACAAAGAAAATACTTCTTAAACAATTATAAGCGGTTGATCCGGATTGATCAGTGGAATGAAATGATATAAATATCTATAATATTAAAATAAAGATACACTGAGCATAATAGCGATATAATGAAACTTAACTTCTATTCAATAAAGAAATTTGTTGAAACTGTAAAATGCATAATGAAACAATATTGCTCGAATGATGGTAGCTAATCTCTTAAAAGAGATGTGGTGGCTACGCGTATTCACCTTAACACATTAGAATGAGGCCTCGAGGAATTTTTAGCATCAAGAAGTAATAATAAAACCCTAGACATCTAAAAACCTAACCCTAGGAGATGAAGCGCCAAAAGTCATGCGGGTCTCGATGGGGTAAGTTGGTACATCAACTTCCCGGGGTCATAAATTTTTCATACAATCTTCGTTTTAGGCACATGATAGCCCATTGGAAAGGTCTATATGAGGCCTACAAATTTTTTCATCACACTCTAACTTTGTATACAATGTGACTGTGGCGAGCCCAAAAAACGTTGTTTAGGGCCTTAAAAAAGCTCTGAAAGTTTGGGACTCGAAAAACTAGAAAAAAACTGCCAAGATGAAAATTGTATGTGAGCTAGTTAGAAGAGGTGGGTGGCCACCGATATCCACCTATATATATCCTCCCCCCTTAGGAACAAATGGTATCCATTGCATTGAGTTCCCCCATCAAATGAAGAAATTTCTACTGAATTTGGCCCCAAATGAGTCATTTTCCTTGGTGCAAGAGTTGCCCCGCTTCGACAACATGATAAAGATGAAGCTTTTGTTGGTGATTTCCCTTGACCTATGTATCCATGATATGATTAGTGGATGCTTGTTCCATGTATTCATGGTTGAGCTCTGTCGGTGTCGACTGTTCTACTATCTCTGAAGTGTCCAATAATGGTGGAAAGTATGGCTGAAGGAGGTCCACATTAAACAATGGGTGAAAGCCAAGGAAGGGGGGAATGTTGAGCTCAAAAGCATTGTCACCCATAGCCTTGGTGTTGGTGTAAGGTCCATAGAGGACTAGATGAAGCTTTCGATGGGGTCCTGTAAGGATTTCTTTCTGCAAGTGCAACCAAACTTTATCTCCCACCTCAAACTTATGTGGCACCTGGTATTGATCATGGAATTGTTTGTACTTTGAATTAGACTTCTGAAAAATATCCTAAACTTGTTGGTGGATGTGCCGGATTCATTCAATGAACTGGGTGGCTTTGTCGGCTTTGGTTTGAGATGGGATGATTCAGCCTGTATGGATGCAGGGGTAGTGAAAAATCCATGGGACCTAATGGTTGAAATTCCAACCACACCTGAAAGGGTCCGTGGTCGGTTGAGCTATGTATGGCTCTGTTGTAATTGTGTTGAAAATATGGAAGAATATCATCCTATGTGCATGGATGCTTGGAATTTTACATGCATAAGATATGCATGATCATCCTGTTGATGACCTTGGTTTGGCCATCCATTTGGGGGTGGAAGGCAGTGGATTTGGTGAGCTTGGTGTCTGGCCATGACCAAAGGCTCAACCCAAATGTACTAAGGAACTAACTGTCCCTATTTGAGATGATGGTTTGTGGTATCCCAAAATCCACACTTGTTAGAAGAAGATCTTGGAAGTGGCCTCCGCGGTGATGCTCTTTTTGCAAGTGACCAAAATTTCCATCTTGGAAAATCGATCAACAACCACAAAAACACAATCATTTCTCTGCTTGGTTGAAGGAAGGCCTCACATGTAGTCCATTTAGATGGATTCTTAGGGCCTGTTGGGAGTAAACAAAGGGCTTTACATGCCTTGTTTCTTAATGGTCAGTTTGGAAATGGCACATGGTGTTTAGGACCTGATATACTTGCTGACATCCCATCGAAGTTTACACTAATAGAAATGTTGTTTCAACAATTACACTG
The DNA here is from genome assembly GCA_010110895.2 of Picea sitchensis. NCBI lineage: Eukaryota > Viridiplantae > Streptophyta > Pinopsida > Pinales > Pinaceae > Picea > Picea sitchensis. The sequence continues at coordinate 35,421 of SNQJ01S0104136.1, read as the reverse complement.
TATTTCGATGCCGAAGTGTCCTGCCACTCGACTGTAGTGATATTCCAAAATTAGCTTCAGTTGCTCACTTGATGGAACAACAATCCATCCTAAAGATGGAAATTAGTGACAACTGTGTTTGTGCCCAACATATGGTAGGTAGTGGTGAATTCATAATATCTCTCATAGATTAGGGGTGATCTAGAAGTCTCATGTTCACAGAAGTGTAGCACCGTGGTTAGTGCTGCAACTAGAGGTCAACTGAGGTAGTCAATGACGTGGTTGGTGCTCCCTATCTTATACTCTATGTTGAGGTGGAACTACTGAAAGTATGTGGACCACTTTTGAAGGTGATCATTTTGCAATTTTCCTTGTGTCTGCATGAACTATAGAGGCTTATGATCAATGTGGATAATTGTCTCCTTCCTGAGAATGTAATGCCTCCACTGGAGGAAAACTTGTACAATGGAGTACATTTATTTGTCATAAGTGGGGTACTTACATATGGTATCTGATAGTTTCTCACTATGTGAGACCACAAGATGTCCGTGCTGAGTGAGCACTGCACCCACAACATAGTCTAACGCATATGTCTCAATCTAAAATGGTTGCTACAAGTCGGGTAATGAGAGCACCGTGACTGAGCACAAACATTGCTTCAAATCATTGAATTATTTTTGTTGCGACTGGACCCACATGAAATTTTCCTTTCTACCACCTTTTGTCACTTGGATAAGGGTCCATGCAATGTGGGATAATCCCAACACAAACCTACGATAAAAATTGGCAAGACCTAAGAAGCTCCGAAGCTCAGTGAGTGTTTTGGCCAGTCATGAATGACCTGGATCTTGGCTGGATCGACATGCACCCCATGCTCATTAACAATGTAGCTGAGGTACTAGACCCTGTTCATTTTGAAGGATCATTTTTCCAATTTTTCATATAGATTGTGTTTCCTTAGAGTGTGCAGGACCTGTTGAATATGTCGCAAGTGTTATTCCCAACTCTTTTTGAAGATGATGATGTCATCCAAAGACACCACCACAAAATAATTGGTGAAACTCCACAATATGTCATCCATCATCCTCATAAAATTTGTTGGGGCATTCTTCAAGCCAAATGGAATGACCAACCATTCAATCTTATTGAAGTATTTTTCCCCCTTGAGCTGGTCAAGGAGATCGTCAATTTGGGGAATTGGGTACCAATTCCCCACTGTGATTTTATTTAGGGCCTGGTTATCAATGTAGAGTCGCCAGGTCTCATAATTTTTTTGCACAAGAATGATTGGGCTTCCATAAGGTGATGAGCTTGGTTAGATGTGCCCCTTTTCTAAAAGCTCTTAAATCTAGGTTTTGATTTGCTCAATTTCTGACAAAGATCGGTGATAGAATGACCCATTGAGTAGCGATGCACTGGGGGTCATATCGATTGAATGATTGAACTGACAGTGTAAAGGTACCCCAGTGGGTGAGGAGAAAATGTCTTTGTATTATTCCACGACTTTATCCACTTGCTTCTATTGCATGGAGAGACTTTCCATGGAGGCCATGGATGTGGCTATAACCTTTCGGTCACTTTTATCATGAATCATGGAGAATAAAAACTTCTCGGTCTGAGAGATGAACTTCTTTCATTTCCTGGAAAATATCAAGGAAATAGCAGTAGGTGGGACTACCTCGGGTATCCTGTACAATTTCTTATCCAAAGTAATAATAACACTACAAGGCCTAGACTCATATACATCATGACATTTCGATAAATAAGGTTGTCCCAAAAGAACATCACAAACCTCAATATGGGCGACATCACATAATACCTCATCTTTGAAGGGCTTGATGTCGTAGGGTAGGTGGCACTGTTGGCTGATGTGAAGATCACTCCCTTGGTAGAGCTATTCGATGGTGTACGAATGTGGGTGTGGTGTTGTCAATAGAGACAACTTCTTGACAACCTCCACTGAGATGAGGTTCTTCTAGCTACCACTGTCAACGATGAAGTGCAACGGAGTACCCTTCACCCACATCTGTGAATGAAATAAGCACTCACCTTCCTATGGTTCATCAAGTTCACTGGGTTGGATCTTGGTGGTAGCAATGGTGGCACTGGGTTCTGCGTCAATGATCTATCTCCCTTTTTCTAATTCTGACTCAGATTCATATCCCACATATGACTCAAAGGATTTCACGTCAGCTACCAATGACTTCTTTGAGCGTCATTCAACGATGTTATTCCAGGGGATCTTATGGAACTTCAACCACTTTCCAGTGTCTTTCTTTGTCTTCCCATTGTCCTTATTTGTTTTTGGATTAGATTAGTTGTCCTGATGCTATCCATCCTTGCTCTATCCTTTGTTCTGTGGGTTGGGGATTCCTTTGCCCTGCTTCTGCTATGAGGGGTTTGCAGACCCAAATAGTCGCGTATTTTGTTTGATCTTTTGCTCAATTTTGGCAACATATCAATAGGCCATGCTTAAGGATGAGATGTCTAGAAAATCCATTTCTATTTGTATGTATCTATGCAGACCATTGCGATACTTGAATATCAGATGTTGCTCAGAGTCTTTGATACCCATATTGGTGCGCAAGGTATGGAAGACATTGGTGAACTCTAGAACTGTGTGGTCCCTTTCCTGCCATAGTGTATTCCATCTTGTATATAAGTCATCATAACTTCCAATAGGGTAGTATTGTTCCTTGATAACATCCCTGAAAGAACCCCAAGTGGGTGCGATTACAAATAATGTAGATTCCTCTGTTGCATTTTTCTCACATAAACTCTCTCACCAATCTTTGACATGGGGGATGGCCTTAAGGATTGTAAATGTAATATTTTCTCTATCAAAAAAGCTATGGATAAAAAAATACCCTTCTAGAAGGTTTAACCATTTTTCTACCGCATCTGCATCTATTTGACCTTCAAATATAGGAATATCAAAATTAATCTATACCTTGAAGGGTGAGACGCCTCCACTCAAGGAAGATGCATCACTTGTTGGCATTTACCAAAGGATTTGTGAAAAATTATCCATCATCTCATTCATCTATTGCGTGAGGGATTCCTCGAGCAACAATTTAAAGGGATCTCTTGCCCCATCATCTCTCTTTACTTCCCTCATGTGTGTTCATCGTGTTTGGCGTGGTTGATATTGCAAAGGCTCAACTAGTTCAAGTCTTAACTGCTTATACCCTAACCTCATTGGGGACATGCACAAAGAAACAAATGAAGAGAAGACCTCTCTAATACCACTAATCTGGATTTATGAGAGGAATGAAATGAAATACAAATCTATAATATTAAAACAAAGATACACTGAACAATAACAAAGATACAATGAAACTTAACTTCTATTTAATAAAGAAATCCACTAAAATTGTAAAATGCATAATGAAACAATATTTCTCAAATGGTGGTAGCTAATCTCTGAAAAGAGATGTGGCGGCTATGCACATTCACATGAGCACATTACAATGAGGTCTCCAAGCCTTTTTAACATCAAGAATTAATAAAAAAACCCTATACATCCAAAAATCTAACCCTAGGAAATGAAGCGCCAAAAGTCATTTGGGCCTTGATGGGGTAAGTTGGTACATCAACTTCTCGAGGTCATAACTTTTGCATACCATCTTAATTTTAGGTGAACGATAGCACGTTGGAAGGTATATCTGAGGACTACACATTTTTCCATCACACTTTGACTCTATCAATAATGTGATTGTGGCAAGCCCAAAAAAAGTTGTTTAGTGCCTCAAAATGGTTCTGAAAGTTTGGGACCTGAAAAACTAAAAACAAAATGCCAAGATGAAAACTATATGTGAGCCAGTTGGAAGAGGTGGGTGGCCACCAATATCCACCTAGATCAATGATCTTAGTGACCCATTCAAGCTTAGATTTTGAACCTTCATCTTTGATACCACTCTGTAACACACCCAACACCCTAAGTAACATTTTAAGGGATGGGGAATTAAGATTTTTATTTTCTTACACTATATTAAAACCTCCCCTTGAGAGTACCTTCATCTTCTACTTGACAACAGATTTCAAATGACTGTAATCATGCTCAATTCTGAGCTCGGGATCAAAAGTTATGGTCTTATGAATTTCCTCGGGCTCTCATCATAAAAAATATACCTCACCACCACATGGCATCCATGTGACACTTCGTCACCCATGCCCTCTACCATGGAAGTATCTTGGCAACAATGTGGAACTTGCCTCAAATCGTAGCAGTGGATCTTTTGTCGACATAAGCCTATCATCGTCGTCTAATTTCACTTCAGCAAAGTACCACTACCATTCAGGTTGTCTCAAAGATGAGACACCTATTGGCCTTTTACCAGATCCAACGATCCTCAGACCCCTCATCCCACGGTCCTGGGTGAATCAACAATTCTAACTTACCCAAGATTTAATGCTCATCCTTTCCTTTACATTCATCAAAATTAATCAAGGAAAATCTACAGTGATCAAACGATCGAGGTTAATCCATCACCATATAGGTTTAATTCCTAAACCTCGACGAGCGTGAAAATAGATCAATGGTCAAGATCTAGTCGTCTCATCTCCAACGAGATTGAAAGATATCAATGTTCTCAAGAATATTTTGTTAGTGACACTCCATAGATGACATTCAACTTTTCATTCCTCTACCTCCGATGAAGATACCTTGTGAATCAATGGTTCAAAACCACTTGCCCTTAGATTTGACGGCCATTGCTAAAGAAAAGGTTCACAAAACCTCCTTGTCTAGTGAGACCCACATTAGTCCTACTGATAAATGTTCTAGCAACATCTGTTACTGCCTTTACACATGAAATTTCGAGTAGGCATGTCACGTCATCATGACGTCATCATCCTCCTATGGCACATATCGATGGTTCCCATCAACCCTTGTGCCATCACATCATCAATACTTCCTTGGTGACATTTCCTCTTCCATTTTGAATCGTCGATGACGATGCATTTAACATCGATGACATAGATCTCTCTATGCCATCTTTGATCGAATCAACGACTATCATTTTATCTATGACTTTTATCGTTATCGCCAAACTTTTACAATTTTTATCTCTTGGTATTTTCCC